>JACATO010001706.1:0-37006 GCA_018389105.1 Nautilus pompilius | reverse complement strand
TGTATTGGACTATAAGTATCACTAGTTACAGATAATACATTTATTCAGTATGTTAAGTTATATTTGAATCATTGTCATTTATATTATTGGTTCTTAATGACTTTTCACAAAGGTAATTACAATACAGATTTTCTGGTTGAGTTTAAAGTGTCTTTCTAATTTTACCCATTTAGGATCTTAAGGGTAACGTAATGGATATAAAGGGACAAGAAGCTTTAAATCCTATATTAGCCCATTTTATGCATATAGATGTGTACAGCCCAAATAGTTATGTACATTTCATTCCTAACAGCAGATGAAGACTCCATCACAACATAGAGACTCTTATCATTCCTTAGTTTGAAGGGCAAAACGCAGAATGACCAGTCTGCCAGCCACATCATAGTGTCATGCTACTATTGTACAATGTCTGTTTCACACAGTCTGCTAGCCGTTATTTGCAAAGTTTATGAATAGCCAAATAAACCGGAGGGGAAGGACTCTCTCACATAACAAAAAACAGAGTGGAAACCTCAATGGGAGCCATTCTGTCTCATGGAAAGCTTGTTTGATACAGCTGGTACCTGTTAATAACATCATCAAGAGGTAGATGTGTAACACAGGCAAAGCTTGTCTCCATTGCCTAGTTTAAGTTGATAATACTGGTGTGTTCAATTCTGTAAACCTATACACCAAGGGAGGAAAAAAAGATCAGATGTCACATTACATGTGTTAGTGGCATCTCCCACTGACAAACTCTGCAATCTCGGCAGTTTGTTCTCCATGATCTTCTGTGTATGCATAGTTTTTTCCATTAAGAGTGATAAGGAAGTAACTGAATGGTCTGTGTATACAAATCTTTAATTTTTAGTTATCATTGATAATGATTGAATAGCAAATTGACTACATTATAGCAATACTGTCATGTACAACCGATGGAGTTTTATTGTAATTTCTGAATCATACAAGTACCTTGTTCATGTATTAATCAAATCCTGTCCAGAAAATGTGTAGAATGCATTGTTCAAGCTTTCGACACCCAGACCATTCTGTAGATCGTATTGCATTTTCAGGTTTTTCACCAGGTTCCAGCTACAATACTGCTACAGTCAGTGTTGATGTTACCCTACTGTGTGTGACTTTTGTTGTTTTGTTGTTGAAATTGAAGTAACCTTAGTTTATTAAAAAAACAACTCGTGAAGTCTTCTGGTGATGAGGGAATGCTGCTGCCACTGTTGATGGATCAAGTGTTTACACTCAATACAGAAGTTTGGTGCTGAAATTAAAAAAGGCTGTCAGAAGAATGTACATTTTTTCTAAATTTTCTAGACGTTCACAACAGTCATGGAAGAATTACAAAATTAGATATGGATCTCGATGATGGATTTGTTTGGTGTGTAGCTTGATAACAAACAAGTCAGTATCCAGTATGAACAATATGCTAACTCCTAGTTACACAACTTGTCATTTCTCCTGCTATGTTATCGTTTGATCTCAGAAGAGGAATGTGATCGCTATAATACCAACTTTGTGGGCTCTAATGCACAAGGATATCACATTCTTCTACATTGATATCTTATATCTAAAATTAAAGTAAGTAAAATTATCATCTTGCGCAGGAATTCAATGTGACAAACAAATGAGGGAGATTACTCTACAATAGTGTTTATGAATTTGAATATATCATCAGACGGTTAACAATAGATTAAGATTGTTCTACTGCAAATCATTTTAGCTTTAATATACTATTTTGGTAGAAGAATTAATTACTGTGATCTTTTTTCTTATAGAAGAGGAGGTTGAGGATTAGAGATTTTAAAGTGATGGTAAGTTTTTAAATTAGTTTGTTTCCTTTTGAAAAATCCTTTTGTTCCATGAACCTTGACACAGCTTACCTTATGCTGAATTACTTTTATTTCAGTTTGTGTGTGCACACTGCATTAGCTAGCTGCTTGTTTGTTTGATGACAGGGGTATGGCAGAGGATCTGGTAAGGGCTCACAGGTATTCTCAGTACTGGGAATTAACATTATCACGGCAAAATATGTGCTACCAAAATTTCACGGACAGGGTCTTTGCTAAATGTGGATGAACATGTTTGTTTAGTGCTTTTCGATATTTAATCAAATCATTGGACAGCATTTACTTCCTGGTTGTAAATTCAGGGGAAATAGTACTGTACTTTTCATGAATTAAAATCCTTGACTCTTGAAATTTTCTTTTCGTTCAAAGACCATCTGCGACCTCCAACATATAAATGTGACTCTTGGCCATTATTTCACTGATTTTACTTGTTTATTAAAGTTCTGAAGTGCAAAATGTCTGAGTATTTAAAGTCAAAACTGTGGGACCATTTTATAAATTTGTTTTGACTTCCCGTTGATGGCACAAAATACGTGATACTGTTTTAGAATTCCACCATATGTTTGTATGAGCAGCTTCAGGTATATTTACGTATTTAACCTGGACAAAGGTATTTGATTATGACGAGAACCTTGACAGGCAGTCAAGGGTCTGTAGAAACGGACAAACAGAAATATGAAATTTTAATCACTGTTTTCGTTAATTATCTCTTTCTAGGTTAAGAAATCTTCAGACATTTGGTGCTTCGTGTCTATTTAAGTTTCATAAACTGGGAGTTTTGGTACATCTTCTCAATTTAATTGAGTTACCATGTTGTAGATTGGTTTCAGTTGTTAGCAGATGTGAACATTTACTGACTTAATTATGATGGACATAAAAATGAACTATTTTGTAATCAGCTTTTGTTTTGATTCTGCAGAGTTCAAGGATGGGTTTTGACCATTGGGAAAGAAAGTGACCAATCCAGTCAATACAGACTGATGTGATTACAGTATTTGTTCAGTAAATCCATTTTGGAGAAGAGAGGCCAATTAATGATTAATTCCTGCTTATAAATGTAAATGAACCTATTATATATCTCAACTTTTGAAAAGATTCAGTTAATAAACATTTTAGTTTTCTGATTTACTGTTTTAATTAACTTTGCAATCGTAGTCATTACTGAAGTCAATTGCCTATGGTTTCGAAGAGGCTGCAAATTGTATCAGTTGGCACAATATGTTGTATATTTGTTCTTTTAAAATAGAAATGACTGAAATAGCAAAAATGTTTGAGATTTCCTATGATTACACCAGGCTAATAAAATCCCATTTCATAGTCATCTTCTGTTGTCACCATTAGGATTAACTTGAGAAGGAATACTGATGTATAAATATCATTGTTGTCTTCTTTAGTGGTGCAAACAGGTCCAGGTAAGATGATCGAATTATTTCATGTCAGGTATATAACCTACTCTGACCCATTTAGATTTCACTGATTTAGACTGATACTCATTGTGGTTACCCAGATGTTTCTGATCTCAACACTGGGCATACCTATTGTGTTAGGTTCGATGTCGACATATTTTGATTTCCTTTCTTAACGGCTCTGCTCAGGATCTTTGAAGCAAAAAAGGTCAGTCATTAGAACATGATTATTCAGATCTCTATAAGCCTATGACTCCAGCATGATCAAGGAAATAAAGATATCTGAACATCTCTCTTCAACATAAATCAAGAAATTCTTCATAGCAAAGTAAGACAACAGGTGTTGACACTCGTCTTTCTTGATTGCTAAAATACCTTTGTGATACAGTTTGGGAAGGCCGGGACCACCGTCACTTGTGCGAGATATGCAAACATCCTCAAGCATGTGTCACAAGAAATCCACAAGCAGCAGTTGGAAATTCTACAGATCATCTACAGTGTTGGAACAAAACTCTTAGTGTATTAATCCTATTCTTTGATCCTTTTCCATAGAACACTTCATTATTCCTGATTCTAAAGTTAAAAAATAAAAGACGTCATTTTTTCTACACTGAAGAAGTTACTTACTATGTACCGTATCAAAAGATGGACTCTCTTTATTAGCTAGTTGATGCTTGGCATCATCTTTGAATGGAGTATGTAACTGCAGTCAAAAGTACTTTGCTACAACCCCATTTATAAAAGCTTTTCACTATGATTTCTGTCTGGTGGAGCCAGTCATTGAATTTTTGCAAAGTCTAGTAATATTTTTTAAATAGTCCTTGAGAGAACTGCCCCTGAACTTGGTAAGTACACAGAAATTTTAAACAATAAGAAACACTGAATGAACATTACTTCCAATACTTTTCTAATATCTGCCATTGTGATTGTGTAGATTCAACTCTATATTAAAAAAACCATTTAGTTTGTTCTTACAGCTTTACTATGATTATAGTGACAAGAAAAAATAGTTTAATTTTCTTGGTTAGATTGTGTTTGTTGTTGGAAACTCTCTAATATCTTCCAGAATTAATTAAGCATTTTTGAAATTTTGAAATCAATTTAACGAAATTACAGGAATTTTGTGATTAAGCTTACTTAACAATTTAACATATCTTTACATCAATAATTGGGTATGATTCACTTTAATCTATTTCTATATACGATGAGGCAAGAAGCTTATTGAAGAGACATCTTAAGTATATTTATCTACACAAATGGTTAGTAGTATAGCAATCTTATCTTATTAAAGATTCAATTTCTCATTAATATAATTCATAATTGTTTCATATTAATACCTGAAAACACTCCTCTATCAGCCATTCCAACCCACCAATTCTAAATACTCAATACGTTCTCTTACACATCAAACAACTAAAGTAACAGTTTCTCATCTGAATGAATAATTCTTTAAAACATGAAAACTAGTAAAATCAGTATCTTCTGGGTAAGGATTTCATGTGTTCAACATGTAGTTAAACCTGTACTTTACACAGTGCTGTCTGCCTCCTTTTTAGTATATGTTTATCACCCATAGCTTTATTTTAGTTTCATAGCAGCAGCTACTTATTTCTGATTTTGTATGCCCCTTAGCAGCAGTAGGGAGTTTGTGCTTACTGCCAAATTGCATGGCTAGAGAGGGTCTTGGGTTGCACTACAGTCGCCCGTATTGAAGCCATTCTTAGAAAGCTAAATTGGCTGGCATGAACAGTATTCTGCACATACTTGTTGCATCAATCAGGACATTAATGAGAAGTATGAAAACGTTACCTTTCGGTCATCATCCTGCAAAACACTGGGTCTCATGCTGGTAGAAGCAATCCTCAGGGAGTCTTGTAGATTCCTGTTTCCTGACTTGCAATACTTCGTATTGCTGCAGAACTGCTCACAGATATCAGTTTCAAAACTTGACTACAAAGTTTTGGATATTGGTTTTTGCCAGAAATAACTTGTAGAAATCCACCAGGTCCGTTGATCTGAATTGTTGTTTGTGATCCATGCTGCATTGCAGGTAAATCACCTCTAATCGAAACTTTACTGGAGCATCATCAGGTTGACTTTCAAAAGACACCAAAAAACAACTGAAACTGCCACTCATAAAGACACAATTCGTGGAATCTTCATTCAAATTACACTCAGTATTTTTATCTCAGCTGGATACATCTCCCTATCATATTTTCTTACACATGTCTTTGAAGACATGGAAAATGTGTTAAAACATTGGTTCCAAGCTAATTCTCCACAAGCAGCAGTTTAGTCTGAAAAGCTCTGATTTCTCTGTAGAGTTGATTAATTAGTTGGTTCTTTCCTTGTCATTTGTTGAACAAGACATTTAGGTAGTCTGTGTTGCCTACCAGGAAAGCAAAATCAGAGATCCATTGGAGATCAGAAAACTCTTTGGTGTCTTTTCCTTTCTCTGTAATGTACAAAACAATTGTCTTACGGAGGTACCATTCATGGGCTGGAAGAAGTTCACAAAGCTGCTGATGTGTCAATGAAGCTTTACATCTAATAAACTTGAAACTCCTGACTACTATTTTCATGACATCAGCAAAAGCATTAGATTTTGCAGCAAGAGACTTGAATGATAAAATGACACCAGAGTGGAGGTGTATCAAAGTTGCAACTTTGCAGCTCCTTTATCATTCACCCTTGAAATCCTATTCACTCATTGGTTATCTAACCATTTTCTCATGAGACAAGCCTAAAGCTAAAGCTCATTATCAAAGGGTTGGAAATATTGAAGAGTTCTCCTGTATCTATATTTTGCTTCAAGGCCAGCATCTCTTGTTGTTTGAAACCTTGCAATGAGTCATCCTAATAAAGATGGCCAGTTGAGAGGTGTCAGAGATGTCTCTGTTTCCATCAAGGACAACAAAATAGGCCTCAAACTGATTTTTGTCAACCAGCTGGGAATAGAGGTCCCTGGAAATCTTTTCAGTTCTTCTTGTCACAGTACAATCACTCCAGGTAAGATTCTTAGGAGCAGACTTCTTTCTTGGACAAACAAAATTGGCAAAGATCTGAATGCACTTTACTGAAGCTCTCTCTCTCATTTAATGGCTTTATTTTCTTTCCAATAACTTTGGCTATCCTGTAGTTTGCTGTTATGGAGTCTTTGGCCTCTGCATCACGGTTCCTGAAAATGCTCTGCCTCACTCTGAAGCTGTTAAGAAACATTACTCACTTTGCATTGCAAAGGTCTCATAACAGACAAGGCAAACAATGTTTCCATTCCATATTGAAAATTCTGTTTTCCAACTCAATTTTCTCTCTCCTTTTGATGAACCATTGCGGTAATGATCCTTGGTCTGTTGAATTTTTTAAAGAAATGGCATCAAAAGTATTCTCCTGCCACTCCAGCCTCTATGGAAACCTACAATGCAAGATCATGATATTCCATAACCTCAGTTACTGTAACAAATAGCAATAGGATGGCCAGAGAGGAAAAAAGAAATTGCAATTATAATTTTTTCAAAATTAAGAAATAAGACAACTGATCATCATAATATCCTCACATTCAAATGAATTTTCATTCCAAAAGATGACCATAAGAATTTTATTTTCGGGAAATGAATAAACAAAACTGCTGGTCCAAGTTTGAACACATGAATGTATATTGCCAGCCTTAAGGAGAATACTGGTAAGAGCTTCCAAAGTCCAGAATTTTCCCAGATCTGCCATGTGCCATGTCCCAAGGTGACCAAGCTATATTTGATTGTTTTGATACTACCTATTCAATTAAAACATTATGCTTTAAAAATGCTTCAGGGGTTGTCTATTGCCTACCACTGCCATAAATAATCATCTCCCCATATGATGAATATAATGTGTTTTCCAAATATGAATAACCTTTTATTAACAATGTCCAAATGTTGGTTGATTTGTGAAAGAAATAACAAAATAAATCTTTAATCAGGTTGACAACAGGAATTGATGAAGTGCTCTCATCGAGATGACGATGAAACTGTGTCGTCATTGAATTTTCTGGTAAACTATTATTTCATATGACTTTAATTATTGTCCTGTTTATGTATTTTCGTTACAATATTAGTCAAGTCGGTCTCAATATATAAACGCGTGTACATTTCAAACGCAGATAACTTTCATTCAAAAGGCAGTAAGACGTATTACAGGTCTCAGCTGCATCCCTGAGGCGATCAGAGTAGACTGGTATTAGTGAGTTCTGAGAAATATTCAGGTACTGCCCCAACTGTTGTATCTTACGTCATGTGTCATTTTTCTGTTCAACAATTCCAAAGGTAACACATCTCGGAGTCATGCAGACAAAGAAAACATCTGCTTATGAAGTCGTCACATCAACAAATTATTGCCTGTGATCGTAGAATAAATATGCAGTAATCTTCAATGCATGTTGTTCAGTTTGTTTTGAACAATTCACCAATGTAGTTTGCTTCAAACATTATGATACCACCCAACCCCTAACGATCTACCATAACTGTAACACACTAATCACTTTAGCGTTATCAAAGCTGCTGATTACCGAAAAATGGTCACAAATCACCTTAAAGAGTAAAATATCAAATGTGTTTCACGATCTATTTCTCCCCAACCCCGACGTCAAATAACCCCTATAGAACATGTCTGGGATGAGCTCTCTTGGAGCAAAGAACAATGGATACATGCATCTGGAACCATTTCTGCACTGTGCCAGATATCAGGTGTATAGTATGAAATGCAGGTGTAATGCTGCAGTGAAGCATAGAAATATCAATGCACACTACTAAAGGTCATGTGACTATAGGAGAGGTAGACTATGACTTATTCCCTGTAATTAAGATATATCTAGATATTCTGCAATTGAATTCTATGTCACACTTTCTGATTAGGTTTGAACCCTGTGCAGGTTTTTAAAATCCTAAATGGCTTTGTACAATTTATTTCCCTATATAGTTTAAATCTTTTGTCAAGTTGTTATGGTTGCAAGACCAATGTGTGTGAACCATAATATTTATTTTACATCCATTCTCAAGCAGCTGGTAAGTGTAGCCTAGAGTGAGTGATAAGTACTACTGCAGCCAGTCGAGTCAAACAGATAACTAATACTGAGGTAATGACAAACAAACTGATAATCTAGAATACTGATTACAGATATCTGTGTATTTCCCTCCTCTTATTCCATAATATTAGTAAATCCACAAAATAGGAATTTAAAAAAAACAGAATAATCATGTCTACCCCCCATTGTACCTCTAATCCAAACTGACAACATGCTTCATCTTCAGCTGTTTTCTTGTCATGGTTGAGTCTGATCTGTTCCCTTTTCTTACATTTACTTTTCTCTGCCTGTCCTCCTATTTCTGATTCAAAGTCTGAACAACGAATTGCACTGTTTATCAAAAACAAAATTTTAGCAAAATTGTTTACACGTTTTCAGTAGCAGGAAAAGCAAACAAACTCCTCCCATCAGATTTGTTACAGCCAAACACAACAACACTCTTCAGATCATCAATCAAATTAAACACATGTACAGATCATCAGTAGAAAGTATAGATCAACTTACTGCAGAGACAAGTAAAATGACAGGTGAGCTTAGTCCAGAAAGAACAGAAGTTAGAAATGAAATGAAATTTCCTTATAGTAAAAAGAGATCAGATGTATGATTCAAGAAAATGTTCAATTATTAATACAGTTCCTCTCTGTGTAAGCATAAAATGGAAATTTTTTAAAATTTCACTGGAGCATTCTTAAATCATAGACAATGCTTTCCATTAAATTATAAACAAACATTAATATTCAATAAACCTACCTTAACAGAAATGTCTTGCTACTATGAAAATTGTGCTTCTTTGAAGAAAAGGTATCTTTACCTCTACCAATGAGAAACCTTACCTCCAGCCTGGTTGAGGTGCCATCTCTGACGTAATACTGTCACTGGCCAAAAAACATCTTTCACTGCCTTGCACAAGGACCGCACCTTCTTGGTAACAGAAAGGTTACATGAATTCACCAAGGTTTCTTAAAGCAAGGAGTAATATCCAGTACAGAATCACTGCACTTGGTATCCTATAGATTATGTATCTGATAAATACATTAGTAATTCCTACCTGTAATTTTGCTCCAATCTAATTCAAAGAACTGCTGACAATTTCCTGATAACACTCCATGTTTGACCGTGGCATAACCACATTCTCGTCAGGTAAATTCATGATTGTCCCCACACTGGCCTTTAACGAAAATATAAATTTAATTTGGTAACAATGCAGAAAATATATTAGGTACAGTTGAAAATCATCTGAAACTTGCCAACCAACTGTGTACCATAGTATCCATGAAGTACATACTGGGAAGAGACATAGAAATGAAATGTCTAACCAAAGATCAAATGTGAGAGGGAAAAGTCCAACTGAACTGTGGGGCTGGTGTCTCATTCCATAAAACAACGAAGTTGTCTTTTGTATCTGTACACAATAAACTAAGTCTGACAACTAAGAGTCACTAACTAGTGTGTCAAAAACTATAATTGGCCATTTGTTTGCATTGTCTCAGGAGAGTGTTTGTCAACTTAGGGTCAGTTACATATTTATCTTTTCAAAGGTAAATGTGCAGCCAAGGAGTTCTCTGGATATCCATTGGTTAATAACTAGCAGGTCAGTTATTTTAATATTTATTTTATTGACTCAATGGCCTTGTAAAGAAGGTGTCTAATATTATGCATGTATAAAATCTTTCATTTTCTGACAATTATATAAATACATGAAAACTCTCTGAATCCATTGCAAGTGACAACTGGCAGCTTTCATGTTTCTCATTCTTAACTTGTATACTATGCTGTACATGCCACAAAAGTTACCAGAACATGGTTTTATCAACTGGCTTGATTGCCATGTCGCTTCACTAAAATTCACTCATTGATACTGTTGCAGTGCACAAACTTTAATCTATTTTGTATAATTCTGAGAGATCCTCATCTTTAATTGAACTTTACATCACAATTATTCGTTTAGAAATTTTGTTTTGTTTTATTTTTCCTCTGGTAAAGTGGCCTGGTGTCACCATCTTCCTTCAGCACCTTCCAGAAAAGATCCTGGCTGCATGAGAAAAGGGTAATGATGAAGTATGTACTCTGTAGTAAATACTGAAGATTAAAGAATAAGAGTTTCTGTAACTAGTATTCAGCGATTGTAATAATTTTACTTTTTTTACTCTCACCTTGAATGTGCAATTTCCAGAAAGGACTATTACAAAGAATAAAACCATTTAGTAAGTTAGTAAAATTAGTATGCAGACTTCTGATGTTGTACAGTTATCGATAACACAGTTCTATGTGGTTATTTCAGTTTATTCTTTTAATATGAAAATAAAAACAAATAATATTACAAAATGTCCCACTTTGCATACTTCCATCTTTAGTCACCAATCATTGTTTGGATTAATAGTCTAAATGAGCACCATCCTCAGGACATTTTCTAGCTTGTCTTTACAGTAATGAAGATTTGGTAACCTTCCAAATTGTTTTGTGAAGATGTGATAAGACTACAGGACTTCCTGCTATATTAGTTTGGTCTAAACCTGGCCATAATGTAACAGCATGTGCAGTCAACCTGATCTATGACAGCCAACTTCTGCATGAAATCCAAGTGTCCACATTCCACAGGTAAAGCCGCCTTACACAGAAAGTACGAGTTCAATTAACAAACACAAGGATACTGTAAATCAGTCGTGTGTCTACATAAGCAGTGTTTCTGAGTGCAGTCTAAGAAACATATGTATCTAATGGAACTAATCTTTACCTGTAAACTTACCCTAACATGCATATTTGATGTTAAACATTCTATATAAAAATAAATTGTTGTACTATTTTGTTTATTATGCATGCATACAACATGGAAGTGAATGAGTGGTAAAATACATTACCTGACAATACAAGGACTGACTGTAATACCAATTTCCACTTACTAATGCTACTTTTACCCCAGTAGTTGAAAACCATAGCCTTGATAAGCACTTCATTACCATAGCTGCACTGTCTTCATCCACAGGCATGTTATCTAATTGATCACCACCAAGAGGGAAGGTTCCCTTACCAGAAAATCTTAGTGTTGGCTTTCAACACTAACTATGTTGATGTGACAGCCTATGTTATCATGCCACCAGTAGTTTGGGTTAATATTTTCATTTCCAGTTTTTTGTGCTCTTCACCGACAGTTTCCATCCATGTTGTTGCAATGATTTTGGCTGTACACCTTAAAGTGTTATTAATTTGCATTCAGCCAACTTCTACTTCTTTGGAAACTTTTCGTTCTGACCCGTTGCTTTCACACATGCAGTGTCCTTGGAACTTCCATTCAAGAGGTGAGGACAGGCGTTTTGCCTCTCGTGGCCAATTTCAAGCAAAGTTTCTGTGGCAAGCTACCTTTGGCTCTTAAAACGTGATGGTGCCACAAAGTCACCAAAGTTACTTTCATTAAAAAGTATTATAAGATGTAAGCATGAGAACAATTTACTAAAGCATTAAAAAAACACCTCATTTACTATAAGCGACAGTTGAAGAATGTCAGGGTACTGTGGCTGAGACGTTTAATCACTCAGGTCAAAAGTAAACAAGTCTTTGTGAATTTCATTTTGTCCCTCCAGTTGGCCACGACTGAAACGCCACCTGAAACGTAGCGCCCTTGAAGTCAAAGGCCATAAACTCACAGCCCCACTAATCTTACACAGGCAAATAATTAAATTGCCCCCAAACCCAATGCAATCAAATTGAAAAGGCACATCCTTAAGTTTCCATATCTAGCCATTCTAAGGGGCCCATAAGTGCTTTTGGGATACAGAAAGACTGGCTGCTGCCCACAGATACAAATGGCTGCCTGTACAGTTGGAAAAGAGAGAGTACAACATCATAGTGAGATAAAAGCCATGAGAGCTGTACTTAGCATTTAAGTTAGTGTTAACTGATAAATGTAATTAAATGAAAAAAGGGAAAATGGATTAATGGTGAACAAACAGGGATGTAATGAAGGAATACTATTCTTTATTTCTATGAACTCTACCAAACAATCAAATGCCATCTTTTATCATTTAGTAACTCGCCACAATACAAACCTTTTGTTAGTTTAAAACCTAAAGGTTCGAAGCCATGCTTCAGAATGTCGGTAAACTATACTTGACAGACCATGTGATCTTTAACCAATGGGATCAATGACATGAATTTTGAAAAAGATACATATATGGACCTGTTATTTTCCATATATCAACTGACCACAATTTTTAATATTTGAATTCAAAACTTTCATGAGAATATTTGAGAATCGTTAAATTAGTTACATCTATAAAGATGTTTAGCAGAACAAAAACATAGCATGGAAATTAAACATACCCAGGATTGTATAATCTGCAGTCTTCTGTCCATGTGTGTATCATAAAATGGTGCATGCCATGGTCTCTGATCCATTTCCATTATTCCTTAACCATACAGTGAAGTGGCATGTTTCCTGAACAAAAAGATATGGCTTGTTATTTCTTCATTAATTTGTTTTACCTACAAATAAAATCTCCTGATCATAAATTATTCATGTATTTATAAAACTTGTGTAAATTATTTTTTAAATTGCCATTAATATGCAATGTAAGTTTACTTGTTTCAATTTATTTTCTCCATCTTTTAGGATTACTTAACGCCTCCATGCCACTGGTAGTTTTAATTTTAGCTTCTACCAAAATTTTTCCTTCCAGAATAAAACCAGTTTGCAACACCCTTTGCTGAAACTGGAAGTGGATTTGGTATTCACAACATACTTTTTTAAGTAAGGGGGAAACAAACAATCTTCTGTCTTCTCTACAGACCCCGTCATGACTTCAAGGTCTTGAGGAAATCTTGCAGAAGTAAGCTAGAAAGGGGAGAACAAGAGCATCAGCTTTAGTGACCAAGAAAGTTATCTGGGTACAGTTTGGCCTTGCCAGTCAATAGTTATTTGCAGAAACACCACCACAAGTAGCTGAAAAATTCATATTATAAATCCTCTGTATAACTGAAGGAAGAAACCCATGCATTTGGACTGGCACAGAAGAGACAAGAAACCATGCCAGAAAGATAATCAAAACAAGTCATTAAGTCTCAGCAACAAAGCATAATCTCAGCATGCCACTGTTTTCAAATAACTGCCATCTGCTTGACAGAGGTTGGGTCATCACCAGGGATTAGCACACTCTACTAGGATGTCCAGCTTAACCTTCAGGATGTCTTTTGCAAGATTATCAATAGTTTCATCCATCACAAAACCTTTGGCAAACTGGGATCACACTCAAGTGTTGTCATTCCTAGATTTCCCAGGTGATCTCTCTGGTTCACTTGGCATGGGCTTGCTTGGTAGATGAATATGTCTCCATGGAAGATCAACAAAAACATCTCCAGTACCATCATCAAGCTCATCAGAAACATGAGGCACACACAACCAAGATTACCACACCTATATAAGCCATTTCTTGACCTATTGTGCACTACCAATTTCTTCTTCCAGGCATTTTCTTTGTGGATGAACCTTTGCTGTTGTTGTTTTCTCACTGACTCCAATGTTAAGTAGGAAGCATATGTCACAATTAGTTATTTTCATCACCTCAATGGCCAGCTTCGTGGTCCAATCGTCAATCACACCAAGTGCCACTTGACGTGTCTCAAACCACTTGATGTCAACACCATTGTCTTCATGGAGCAGAAAGATGTACTTGGAAGATCTTCTTCGTTAATTTGGCTGTGACAGTAGAATTGCTGTATATTTTGCCTTTTGTGGCTTCTGAGACAAGCCACTGTCCATGCATAATTTACTCACCTGCTTCCTGATTCCACCAGTATTTAATCTGAGCTTTGGTTTTTTCATCAGTCTCTTGGTGTCGTACTGCTGCATGATTCTAAACTTCTGCTTGAGAACCATTCCATTTCACCTGCTTAATCACACTTTTGATGGGTAACACCACCTACCATCTGACTTGGGCTGTTTTCTTTCTGTACTCATATGCACAACAGAGCCATTGTGTCTTAGAAAAGTAATAAAGATTCCTTCCACTCAGCATTCCAAGAACAGAAAGAGTTCCTACAACTGTGCAGGGCTGCTGAGAGCTGGCACTGAGTGCAAGGCAAGATACATGATCAGGTGCCCACTCTTTAAAGGCTGTTGCCACCAAACACACTTTACTACCTTTTGAACAAGTTTTTTATGTGACTTAATTTACCTTAAAATTTGAATGTGTTCATTACTGAGAAGCATTTATTAGAACAGAAGTTCTTTATTTCTTATTATTATATTTCTATCATATATATGTGTTTCTTCTTATTATTTATTTCTAAGAGTTCTTATTAAAAATTAAAACGCCATTGATAAGCAAACACAAAACTTAACATTCTTTATCATCGTTAATAACGTTCAATGAAAACATTTAACACCTAATCAGCTTAGTCATGAAGTTGTCTACAAGTCTACAATTCATCTAAGAATGCTTTGCAGGCTTTTCTGATAGCAAATGTTTCAATTTTATCAAAACTTTAGATAGCTTGCAAGTTTTTCTTCAATGGCCAATGTTCCCAAATCTGGGAGGCACTATTCACAATACATAATTCGGCCTGAGGCTATGTATAATACAGACCGGAGTGCCAAATGGCATCTGTACTTCAGCTACAGTCACTGAAAGAGTGAAAATGATATGCAGAACTACACAACAATTTGGAAATAAGCATGAAATTTTAAGTTCATGAATGTTATTTAGGAGGTCCAACAGTTCCAAAGTAATGACTTCAATGTTAGCCAAATGAATTGATTTCAAACATTTCACTTCTTCACACAAATCTGTTGTGACATACATCAGCACGGTAGTCTTAATGAATGGTTTGCATTTTTCTTCAAACTGATTTTCAGTCATTTTTCTGTATTTCCACATAAACCCAAATTTCTCATCTCAAATCTGCTCAGCTTCATAACGGTTTTTAAGGTTGGAAATTAGATTGTCAAGAACGACATAGAAAAACGTTTGTCTTGAATAGGTCATCTGGATTTCTAATTGTCGTTACATCATGAAACATTTTCCTCTTCTTAGTGCATATTTCTGAAATTTTTGTTCAGTATTCATTGCATTGGCAACAATTTTAGTTTCAGAAAGTACAATATTCCAGTTTTATAAAATAAAGCTTAATTCAACTAATAAGCTTTCAATGTTCTTGACTTCAACATCAATGGTAGTATTTCAAGCTTGTAGCAGTTTTCTTCTGTGGTCAATTGTTCCAAAATCTTTAACCAGATTAATGCCATGATAATGCATGTGATATATTCCAAAACACCCCATAGTAGACAACATGTCTCTACAGACAATTTTAGCTTATTCGAACGTTCCACAGCAGTGACAAGCTTAGCTAGATGAGCTGCAATTGATCAAAACGAATCCACCCGTGCACTCCAACAAAGAGCATCGGGCATTGAATGTAGAGAAATTCCAACACACCCCTTCAGAATTTTCCATTGCTGCGCACTGCAGCTAAACTGATTATACAGTTGCTGTACTATCTCTTAAGATGTTGCTGCTTCAGGGCAACAATCAGCAGTGTGCACTCCACACAAGTTGAGATTGTGATGGGAAAAACTTTGCTAAAGGATTCCACTGAAGAAAAAGTGCTTGTACACCATTAAACGCCCCACTCGTGTCACTTTCATTGTCGTAACCTTGGCCACGACATTCATTAAGAGGAATTAAGTGTTTCTCAAGTGTCAACAAACCCATCAAGGTTGCAATTTCAACTCCTGATTTTGGCAGCAGTCAGTGAATTCCAAAATTCGTTCTTGTATTTCATATTTGCATTCTTCTTCATCCAGGTTAACATAACAAACAATAAATGTTGTTTGTTCAACATGACTTGAATCTAAAGTTGCATCAATAATAATAGAATACTTCTCTTTTTCTCTCTGTTCTAAGTTAGAAGAGCAAGAAATAAATTCATTTTGTGTTACTAGACAGATAATGCATTTGTAAGCATTAAATAGCTTTCTGAGATCCTCTGACCTTGCCACTGTTTTATTCAAGAAACAGGTCATGGTGACTCAAAATCTCTAGGGCTCGAAGAACATTTTCATTACTTGGCTGTCTGATTTTCTGAGATTTGCTTCTTAATGCCAAGCCTATGTCACATCAAGCAAAGAACTTGTCTCCATAAATAGCCTTCACTTTGAATCTCTTTCTCCGGCCTGGGAAAGATAGAAATTCAACTAGGATGCGATGGTACTACGGTCTGCCATTTCAAGTAACACTTTTTGTGAAGATTGCTACACTGCTGTTCTGGGATTCTGTTATATTCTGTCATGAGCACCCTGATCTAGCAGAAAATTACGAACAAATGGATGAGGGCTGAGGATAAAAACAAAATAATGGCCCTGTCGGCTTTCACTCCGATCACGAGGTGCAGAGGTTCGTTGTTTGAAAGTTTGGACTGAAGCAGCGTCTGCTGGAGACCGTCCTGGGTGCCAAGGTTTGCCCTCAGTGGTGTGTCACTGCTCTTCTGCGCTCCACATTTGTACTCCATAACCGCTAACACAATGAACAACCGACCCAGTGCAAACAAAAGTTGTCTGGAAAATACAGGACGGAACTGTCTCAGCAGGTGGCGAGCAGCCCGCGTAACCATAGATACGGCAGACACAGGGCAAACAGTCAGAACGACATGAGGCTGTAGTGGGGTAGCAAAGAGCCACCTGGGTCCATCAAGGCCATCCCACAGAGTTATTTCTCTACAATGTAAATTATAACAAGAAAATAAACAATATAATCGGTTCTCCATACACTCACCGCTGAGTGACGGACGAGAAAGTGCGTTATTCGCGTCGGGGGGTCAAAGGTCATCATCGCTGTGTCCGTGTGTCGTGGAAACGAGCTGCAGGCGACTCGCCAGAACGGTGTAGGCCTCAACCTTTCTCCCTTTTCCTAGACTTTCCTTCTTCACCCTTCTCCCACGCCTGCTTCCACCTGTATTTCTTCCCCTCGCCGACGGACAGAAGGCGGGGCCCCCGCGTTGCCGTTTATTCACTCGGGGAGAACGTTAGCGTTCGGTGGAGAAAATACCGTTGTGACTGGCGGGCGGGTCTCTTCCATCGACAGGTAAGGAAGCAGATCCCTCTGCCCCCTCCTCCTCCTCCTCCTCCTCCCACAATCTCTGGGCCAGAGTTTCCTTTAACCCTGACTTCTCCGTGTCAGGTGGCCCGGCACGGAGAGAGGGAGGACACCGTCCGACTTTCCCTCCCCTGTACCATGTCGGGGTCTCCACTGCTGCCTCCAGACCCTCCTCGGTCGGGTAGAGAGAGATGCTCGCAGGGACCTGTTCTGAACTGGGGCTGTCGCAGAGGAAGCTGGGGGCTCATTGCAGACAAACGACGCCTTTCAGTTGGGTGCCGGCAGGGTTCTCTCCCTTGATTTTACGGTGGTGGACCTTCTCTTTTCTTGGCAGGTTTTCCTCACCTGGAAGAGGCAGCAAAAGATGGATAATAAGTGCCAGGCTGAATGGTCGGTGGATCTGTCGACATTAACACAGGAAGAGAGTTGAGTAACTTTACCCCTGACATCCCACATCCTAATGCTCAGTGTACAATTCCAGAACCTGGCGTACAAATACAGTTTCGATGCCAGTTCTATTCATCTTTTCTCTTCAACTGCATAGAATTTGTTGTATATATTCGCCAAGTTATTTGCTAAACTACTGCATTCCTACAGCCATTTGTCCCTTTGTTAGGAAACCCTGAACTCGGATATTCGCTTCGTGTCTGTTGTAGCCAAGCGGTCTTACGAGCTGGTACCGTTTTTCTTTACAGGCCGGATATGTTTGGAAATGCATGTGTTTTCATTGTTTGCACTATTATTTTTAGAGGTAAGTATTGGATGATGATGATGATGATGATGATGATGTTGTCTTGAAGAATTTCCAATGTAGTCAGTAATGTCGCTAACAGAATATTTTCCTACATTTACGCGGGTGTACCTGAGTTTTTCAATTACAGTCTAGAAATGAGTAACAGCAATAGAGCCATCAGGGTCCTCCCATCACACTGCAGGCCCACTGTATATGACTGAATGCACTCTCTCTCTCTCTCTCTGTCTATTGCGGAATCCCTTTATTTGACTTCTGCTTTTGTTATTCTGTTTTTGAATACTTCACTAAACTTTACTACTAACAACTGTAGGCAATTTATTCACAGCAATACTTTTCAAAGGCCAGTCAGAAATAATTATCACAAATGGAGAAGCGGATAATTCCTAAAATGGGAATTGCATTGTTGTACTTATTTTAAATGTAATTATTACAAAGAGAAATTATACCTTTTGTACAACATTCTGCAGAATGTTGCTGTGGTGGGCGTGGCAACTCCAGGTAAGGACCTTAGAGGTAACATTTCTTCACTGCAAATCTTAAATGTTACTACTTTACAATAAATTCTTACATTTGGTTCACACTGTTCCTATATTTAATGGAATGGCTGCATTTCTATTATTACAATTTTTAATGTTATTTGTGTATTGATTTGATGCCTGGATTTTCCCATTGAAGTATAAATATGTTGCTGATAGTAACATCAGTGGATTTCCAAAATGGAGAGGTGTAACGATTAATGCTATTTGAATAAATATTTCTCATTAATTCTTTTGTTTATACAGTTCCAAATCAATGATATGAAAGGAGGTTTTCGAATTTGTTTTGATATTATTTTACGAACAAATGTTGTACACTTATTACCTTGAAATGTAAGATATTTTGACGGTGATTATTATTTGATTATCCTTTATTTAAATCCTCTTCTGTTTTCAGACTAATGATGTTGAACAAATTACTTCAGTTTGCAGTTTTGTTGCATGTACTACTACATGTAAGGAAAATTGGTAAGTGTCTGTACATAGTCCTAGTAGTGATTTGTATTTGATTGTAAGATCATGATGATATTATTCTTCATAGATGATTGTTTGCTGTAGAGCAGTGTTTCTCAATGTTGCACATCACATTCCTCCCTTAGTGATTTCAGGCTCTTCCTATTCCTCCCCATCCTTAAATCATCATGAAAGAATAAATATTTGCATGATTATACTTTATTTTTACAATAGTATTTGTTGAAATTCAGTTAGTTTACAATGTAAAGCAATTATTGTCTAATAATTAATTAAAGGTAATTATTGACGAAAATGAAGGAACAAATAAGAAGCAATCTTTATTACTACAAAACAAAACAATTAACGAATAATTGTATTAAAGTGATTATTTGGCCAAAATATTAATGAAAAAAAAAAATAATCTCGATTTCAGAATTGTAACTTGATATCAGATTTCCATTGGAATTGTATAACTTCAATGAGAAACAAAACAGGTAAATTTTGCTCAAAGATCACCACATTCACAACTATTGATATATCCTCTTCTTTATTTCAAAATGTCTGTAAGAGCACTGAAGGCACATTCAACTAAGTATGTGGTCAGAAATGGCAGAAGAAGTACTAGCTGGGCCTGCATAGCTAGTTTGTTATATTTGACACTGACTTGGGGATCCAGACACATCAGTTGGCTTTTTGAGGCATGGATCGATTTCATGCTGTCATCATTTTGTAAGTCCATCAACTTGCAGATCTGATCTGATTCCATAGCCCAACACTCGCTATCTTCACAGTTAACAAGAAATGGGCTGAGTAATCCAAGAGGGAAAAATTTCAAATGTTGGAGATCTGTAAATCTGCAATTAACTCAACATGCAAGTTGGAAAGACGTTCAGAGAGAATTTGGATAACATTGTCTGATGGTTCATATTTGCTGAGATGCGTGATTGTGACAGATTATTCTTCAAGACCTGGGCCTTCCAAAACTTTATTAGTTTTTTAAAACCACAGATTTGGGTTTTGCAGACCATGAGAATTTTTGTTCACCCTGGAGTTCGTTATTTATAACTTTTAATTTACCAAAAATATCTGCACGATATGAAATTAAGGCCTTGGATTCACTAGATTTCAAGAACTGAAAATCTTCAAGGTCCCCATCAAGGTCCAACATCGTACAGAGTAATGGACCTTTCCAGACAGTTGCCTTTCGAGAGTCATCACACATGCATTTCATGTAGTCATCGTTCATGTCCTGACACAATGCTTTGAACAATCTCTCTGTTTAGGATGAGCTTTTATCAAATTTACCAATTTGATCACCTTTTTCATCATTTGATCTGTCTTAGGACTGATGGTTACAGCCATCAAACTCACTCTGAATAATACAGTGGACAGTCATCATATCTGGATTAGCATCTTTCAGAAGATTGAATACTTCTTTGTGTTGTCCCATCATTGTTGGAGCACCATCTGCAGCAGTGGACACAAGATTGGCAATTGGAATATTATTATCAGTCAGATACTTCATGATTACAGGTATTTTGTGCTGTGGCGTGGGTGATTGTAAAAGACTCGCAAAACAGCATCTCTTCCATGAATTTTGAGTTGTGCTGGAACCTGGCCTAGGCCAGTAGAATGGTTTCACCGTGTTGAACGATTGTTTCGCAGGGCCAGTGAAAATTTGGTCATCTGGAGAATCGTGGTGTTTGTGTCTTGACATCGACAATTTCATCGATGCGGCGGCAAACAGTATCATTGCTGAGGGATAAGGTGGCAAGCTCCTGGCCAGGTCTTTTGTTGTCTTGTATTGTCCGCAGGAATATCTCAAAGGCTGATTTCAGCAGCTCTTTGCCATCGGTATGTAGTTGAGATTTCTTAGCAAGAAGAAACCTGAGTTCATAACTAGCTTGGAGCCAACATGCATTCATACTGGCTTGTGTTTTGAAAATTGCATGAAGCAACTTATGCTTGCTCTCCAACTTCTCCAGGCATTCGAAGTACTCAAGGGGTTTCTCTGCATGTTCTGGACGTACGTTTTTGAGGTGTCCTATCAGCTTCGCTGGCCTCATGGAATCATTACAGGGGGAATTGCAGCACAACAAGCAGTAAGGTTTGGTTTTATCAGTAGCATCACGAATGAAACCAAACACTACATAGTCTGCTGAACATTGGCGGACTCTCTTGTTGGTGTTTTCAGACGCCAGCTGCTTAGAAAATGGCCTTTTGGCATTGTGGATACAAATCTGAAAAGACAGAAAACATCGAAGTCCGGGGCCTTTACCAGAAAAATTGCAGAGAATTCCACAAAGTTGTCTTTTTACATCTTGTGTGCAGTTACCCATACAAGGGAGGAACACACATGATACTTATTAAGCATCACATTTATGTTTTCATAAGAATAAATGTTAATTTGACTATAAATAATTCATCATACCCCTAACAGCTGTGCAGTACAAAAATGTTTCTTCTGAGAGCCAGTTTCTACCTTGGCCTGCCATTTTACAATGTGTTAAGTAATTTGAGAGAAGAAACAGGTGGCCATTTTTCTTCTGTTTAAAGTATTGACATTTTGTCACATTGTGTAATATTTTAGTGATGAATGCATTTTGCTAAACTATAATAAGCTTGTTCTTAGTTTCTATCTTCTTTTAAAATTTTTAGATGCTCTTTCAATGTATTCGCAACCTGAACCAGCAGTTGTGGGGAGCCAGATTTGGGTTACATGTTATAAATCCTTTGGTGGTGAAATAAACTGGTGGTTAGATAATTATAAAGTTGCAGTGTCCTACCAAACCTACACTAGAAATTTTTGGAGACAACCTTATTGGGGTAGATGTAAAGTATCAGATATGCCCGACCTTGATGTATCAGCAAGATTGATTTTAAAACCAATCAAGCGATATGATAATGGTGTAAAGATTTATTGTGTTACTGGTGGTGGAACCACTAAGTATATAACAATGACAGTTTACGGTGAGTTCCTTCTACATATTAACTGCGCAATTTGATTTAATTTCAAATATAAATATGTCCTAACTATTAATTTGTGTTCTTAATCTATGTATCTTTGTGAGCAAATTAATTCGGCAAAAATTCAGATTTATCAAATACTCCAGCAAGATTTGTGTGTTAGGCGATTATATTTTATTTGTTCATTTTGGAAAAAATGATAAATTAGCTAACTTTCCATTCTCTTTAGCTATCAATTTGAATGTCTTAATGAGAGATCCAGTTGTTATTTTTATTTATCCCTTATCTTCCCAATTATTTTAAGATGTTAGGTTTCTCATTCATTAGAATAATTTATCAAGAACAAAAACATTGTAATGTACATTGATGTTTTGCTACCTTGGCCAAATTAACATTTTAACCTCATACCTGTCTCCTTTTATCTTTTACAGCTCCGGTCAAGAATTTATATATTGATGACTATTATGGAGAAATTCCTTTTGTTACAGGTTTTTATAGATCTTGCCGTTGTACAGCAACATATGTTAAACCTAATGCAGTCATTAAGTGGTATTGGATCAAAGGTAGGGAAGTGTTCCTTATTCAGGGAGTAAATAAACAATCTCAGGCAGGATATGGCTTTGTAAATGTTACTCAAACAATGATTTGGAAATTTACTATTGCAGATCATAGGAGAATAATATATTGCAAAGGCTACAATAAATATAATTCTGGAGGAGTAATAGTTTCCAGACGTGTTCGAATAATGGAAAAGAGTAAGTATTTTATATGCACCTAAAATAAAATTTGATAGGTAAAATAGCAGAGATTCACATTTTAGTGTTTGCATTCGTGCACAATATTAAATACAACAGCAGTACTGATTTTCACAAAGAAAACTCAACAAAAATGCTGTAATTATAAAACATGATTTTTCCAGATGACATGGATTAGTCTTATTAGAATATATAGTTGAAAGGTAAGTACATGCTTCCTTTTCATAGAAGAAAATAGGATTCTTCCATGTTACTGGAATTCATAGTTTCAGTTTACACAACTTTTCTTTTTTTTTATTTAATGTTTCATTTGAGATAAAAGTGATTGCATATCAAATAAATCCCTGTCTAGAGATTTCCCGGCTCCACGTCTAATTTTTTTTACTTATATTTGTTTTATTTTGTATATGTAATAAAGGAAGAAACAAACAAACACAATTTCTGTCCACTCACTTATAACAATGAATCAACCCTTCTCTTCTAGTGTTCCAGCCATGATAAGGGCTGTGCCACCGACTTTCTAAATCACTTCTTCATTCAAAACTCAAACAAATGAAGATGCATGTGTCAATTTTGGTTTATGTGAAATTTTCAAACAGCATCTTGAAAATGGTATAAAGAATGAATGAATCTAAGATATTTTACAAGTTACTATAGATAGGAGTAAAAAATTTGGAACCAGAATTTGGACCCTTTAAATTTCATTGGATCAGGTACTACGGGACCAAAACTCTGATAATGTGTCCGTCAATAGGAAACACAATTCAGGACCAAAAATGGTTAGAATTTTCAGCCTAACATGAGGAATAGATTTTGAACTAAAAGTTGCTAAGAGAACCAGTGAGGTATATTATGTTAATTTATTCATGTCCAGCACACACAACTTGTGCATACAGTATATGCATATATCTATGCAGCACGGCAGTTACTTGGTAATATGACAGTGGTATTATTAGATACGTCTGCTAAATCTGTAAAATTTATGAATTTAATGAACTTGTTCTGCAGGTTTCATTATCAGCACAGCTGTTGATTCCTCTCACACATTTACGTTACTTTTTTCATGGACAGACAAATTTTCATCTTATCAGTAATTCCCGATGTTCTCAACATTCTTTGTAGGCAGTTTGTTAAATACAATTCTGATTAGGACTAGATAAATATCCTACAAGAGATTCCTAGTTTCCTGGAATTTTTCACTAGTTCTGGTTACTCTACATACTCTGGAAACACTCATTTTTCCACCATCTGTCCTATAGTTATCTCTAATGTGAGTATCCATGCATTCTACCCAGTAGTTGCACCTTACTTATTCAAGGTTTACTCATGGACATATTCAGTTGATCACAGCCCTTACGTTCCTTCTACATTCCTATCACTAATTTTGGGTATCTGTTCTTGCCCTTTCAGGACATTAGCCCACAGACTGCTCTAATTTTCAGTATTGTCACATTTTCACCTCTCATGCCATTGAAAATACTTAGCTGTCAGCCCATGCGGTTTGACAGGTGAAACAAACACTATAAAACTTATTCAGTTCCTCTTTCTTTTTAAGAAGAAAAAAGATGGTACTTTATTATTTATGGCAGCTACTGGTAAACCTTTAGCTATTGAGTGAATGCTTAGCTCCTTTTCAGGCATGATGGACATGTTTTGACACCTAGGGACCAAATAATTCTGTTTGCTTGATTTATCTTGGATAAGCTTTTGAAGGTTTATTAAATTATCTCAGGCCAACTGGAACTTAAGAAAATCTTAAACATTTATGACCAGGAAGCCAAATTTGCCTAATGATAAGAAAATGAAGCTGGCAGAATAGCCTTTGTTATGCAAGTTAGTACATCAGCCAGTGCCTTGGTCAGCTTCTCTCCCATCACAGAAACTCCCTGAGACAAAGTTATTCTTCACAAACTGATTTACTAGATCATGTCAGATAAACTGATATTTTCCTCCTGGTTTAAATCGTAACATTCCTACTGTAAAATGTATTTAATAATTTTCGTACAGATGGATTGGCACATGTTCTCTGCGCATCTTGAAATTTCAACAGGAAATTAAAATTTTTGCAGAACAAATTCTCTAAACTCAAAATGTCAACCCAGACATTCAGAGACAGAAAGGTCACTTGGCTGGTTCCACCTTTTAGTAGGGATTGCACCAAAATTTCAAGAATAAATTGTATTGAAGAAATCTCAACAGAACAACGATATTATTACCACTAGATAGTATGGCTAACTTATTGGTTATGTAATCAAAGGTGCGGCATGGAGTGATTAATGAAATTTTTTTTACAACTTAGTTTTCTATGAATAAGGGACTTCGTGAACTGTGTTTCTAAAAATAGTTGTAAATAACCTTTTGAACATGATGTAATTGTGTGAAAACCTTCATTTACAAATTCTGTTTTCTGTATTTAATAAATCTTTGTTTTTCAGTAAAAGTGAATAAAGTTTATATTTCAAATAATGTCACTGGTAAATCAGCTTTGATTAAAGTGAGAGAGAATGTGGCAACAGATATTTACTGTTCAGCAAATAAAACTGATCCTAAAACTATCATTACTTTCTGGGAAGTACGAAATGGACAAAAAATACTACCCCGTACACAGCAAAGGTTTCTAAGGCACAGTGGACTTTACACCACTGTATCTATGACACGCATTACTCCGAATATTCGAGATAATGGAGTCAAAATATACTGCCATGGTAGAAATATTTTTGTTCCTGATTTGGATTTTCCAGGTGTCAATTCTAGAAATTTAGTGGTGGAAATTCTACGTAAGTATTTTTGACTTTCTGTAAAATTTTGTAAACAATAGTTTTTTTTATATTTGAAAATAATTTGTACTCTAGGTTCTGAGAGTTAAATCTATTTAAGCCACAGTAGCAAAATGGGTGAAAGATTCATGTTTATACAATGGTGCAGCTATCAAGAGCCTGCTTGGATAATTTAGAATTATGCACCTTGGCACAGTATTTTCTTTATCAGCCTACCATAAACTAAGCCTTTGTTAATCTGGTTAAACTCTCTTTGTTTGATTTACTGTCCATTTCCAGTTTTGCTCTTTCTTGCTGATGTAAATTACACATTTGTTTTCTGCATTGACCATTTGTTGTCACTCCTTCATTGGTTAGTATATGTTGACCGTTTTGTTAATTTGATCAATCTTTTTACCACGGAATGTTCTTGAGGGTATATTGTTGGTTTTGCTAACTTCCAATTAAGCTGGTTATCATTCAAGATGCAAGATTTTCCTTTGCTTTTCCTCCTCCAACAACAAACTGTTGATGTCCATACATGACTCTAATATTTTTCTGGAAGCTGATCATGCCATGCCCAAAAAGTTTAGCTTATTGGCTATGAAAGCAGAAATACATTGTAATTTTGCTTTGAAAATTCACTGTATTTCTTTAGTTACTGCGTGTAATGGCTTCAATAGGGTTAGTGAGGAATTTGAAACTATCTGATATCTGTTTACACATGATATCACAATACACAAACCTTCATATGGTCAAAATGCCTAGCAGATGGCCACCTTACTACTATGCTGGGGGCTCACTTTCATGTATATCAGTCGAGAGAATGCATGTTCACGTGCTGATGTTGCTATTAGTCTGTGTTGTGGTGATTGTGTCATTCCTCATCCTGTGTGTACTGAACATAATCTAGCTTCTTGATGAACTTTGCTTCTCCAAAAGATGTCCACATCTGATAGTAAGAAGTGCACAAACTAAATAGAGAAGAGAAAATGTTAAGCTGTTTTTTATATGACCATAGTTCAAAATTTCAAGTCTTCAAGCAGACATCATATGGAAAACAGCTTTGGAGTTTGTTTAATGTATAGAAATAAATTATTGAAGATGCATGGAGGGAAATGTTGCTGAGATGAAACTAACAAAAATGAGAAGGTGTTGGTAGCAGAAATTATCTATAAACAAAATGCTTACATCAATGTTGGAGGACCTACTGAGAATACCAATGAGTTTGATTATCTCAACATGTTCAAACCTTCCTCATTTTGATATTTTCACTTCTATTCCACTGCTAATATATTTTGAACAAAAGATCACTTAGGTTGTCAGTGATCCAAATGGTCTTTTAATGCAATTATTTGATATCAGTGAAATGCATTTCAGTTATTAAATAGAATTTTATTTAGTTTACATATGTAAAATGTTTCTTTATTTAATGAAATTTTATGGTGAGGTTTATTTGATGAATACTTTGCGTTGTTGGTGATTTATATTTTAAGTCAATTAACAATATTATATATACTTTAATTGTCAGTAGTTGATTTTACTTTTGTTGCAGATGCTCCATATGATCCCCCAGTGATTTCCGGAATAAATAGTAACAAATATCTTTATGAGAATGCTAAAGTTAAGGTGTATTGTTCATGGAGAGGTGGGAATCCTGACAATGCTCGTGTGACTTTGAAGTGTCCAGGAAACACTCCTACCACAGACACGCTAACAGTCAGTAAATACATGACAGTATCAAAACTGATGCATAGAAAGCATTGCATTTGCATTGGAACGCACACATATAAAACCGTGATTGGTACATCGAGACAAGTCTTCAAAGTTTCTTGTAAGTTCAGTCAAAGAATCTTTTTGCTTATGTATAGTAAAACACCATTTATTCACATTATTTGAGATAGAAATCTAAGAGAATCAGCAAAGATGTAGATAATTAGATAAATAAACATCCCAAAAGTAAGACCCAGGAGTTAAGAAATTTGAATCAGCTGAAAATAACCAACTAATTTATTCTCTAAATGATGAGACAATCTGGCAATTTTCTCTACTTCCATTGAGTTTTATATGCATTAAGTGTATCCACTAATAAAGAAAATTTCAGTGGCACCATTTTCTAGGCAGTCTTTCCCAGCTTGATTCATTGGTACCAACCAAAATTATGGAAGGTCATAAGTTACCAAGGTAAATAGTCTGTCTTTAATCGTTAAGTAAAAGTCACCCATACAGCGACAGTGTACACCTGTTTTTGTCTCTGGAACCGCAAGTATCTTTTACCCTGTGGACAATGTCATCAATGATCATATATTTCCTTGTAGCTACTTTACCTGCTGTTTTCAAATTTTCATTGAAAAAATAAGTAATCTTTTCTTTATGGTGCAGGATAGGTAACACATTCTAATGGTTAGTTGACACATTATCCTCCTCCAGCAGGGTTTCCTCAAATATTGAGAAGTTCTCTCTGTTATTGCAAGCAGTGCAGTACACAACCACAGTAACAACAAGAAATGTGATCAATCTGTTAAATAAATCACCTGACAATGTTTCTGTGACAACAGCAAGATAAAGGGATGAATTGATTGTTATGTAGCATAAATATAATTCTTTATTCATGCCATTGGCTTTCCAATGAGCTATTTTTGTTTAACTGTAATTACTATGTTTACAACAAATAATATGATGCAAAATGGAAACATACATACAAATATTTTCTTTTTATTGTGTATTTATTGTCTAATAACTTTGCTGCAGTAATGGTCCATTGGTACATTCATTAAAACTCAATTTGGAGTTGTTGAATGTGTGTTGTACGTTGAAGAAAAGCAATCTAATAAACCTAAAAGAACAAGAGAAATGTGGACTCTCTTGTACATGCCTTCCCTTTACTTTGTATTATCAAAACGGAAGAATCTTAACGGTAAAGTTGAGGATTAAAACAATTGATATCATTAAGATAAATATTGTTGTGAGAGGTATACCTGCTGGGTATTTATGTTTGTTTCATTTATGGAATCTGACTTTTTTTTCCTTTTTTTTTTTCGTATCATGCGAAAGTTGGTGTGTATGTAAAGTTGCATATGTGTGTGATGGAGCTGGGTCGATTCCACGACCGGCTGCCACGATTAGCCATGGGCATCATAAATGTTGCCAAAGTGCTGGTGGTAATTCTCAAGGAAAGTAAATTGGTTTGAAAGCAAAGTGTAGAACCATCATTACTAATTTGTGTCCCCATTAAGGACTAAAGGTGGTAAAACAATCTGGATGTGCTAGGTGGGGCAGCCAAACAGCTGCACAATTGCAGCAGCTCATTAGCATGACTGACTGGTAAGCTTAGTAATCGAATTTGTCAGAATAGGGGAAAAGAAACTGAACTTAATGAGGAATGATTACCATTTGTTGTCTCATCATGGCTGCTGTTTGTATTCAATTAATCCATTAATTAGTCATGTTTTTAATATAAAATTTCCTACCCAATGGCAAAATTTACTGGCGATGAGTTACTCGTTTTAGTAATAAGAGCAGAGGATTGATTTTAGCAGCACAGAAGGTACTCGGACATTGCTGCTTGTACAGTTACTATTCTTGTTTGCCACAACATAATTATAAAGAAAATGTAGGACCTGGTTGGTTGTACTTTTAATTGCTTTTTATTACATTAATGTACCAGTGTGGGCAATATGGAATAATATCAGCTGATGTGGGGTATCTGGAGTGTTAGAATATGCTCTGCATGACACACAGAAGCCAAGAGTCCATGAGTGCTCTGGGATTGATGATTACCACTACAGGCGATTAATGGAAACTAGGCTGGTCATCCCAATATTAAATTGTTTTTAAATATAATTTCTATTTGCACTTATCTTTAAAGTATGTTTGGAATAAAGAGGATTTATTATACTTTCAATAAAGAAAATTAGTTCCAAAACATTAAATTAATTGAATTCATGTAACCAAATGCAAAAAAAGGAAATTTTGAAATTGTAAGATTCTTTAATCACTTTTATTGGTTTTGGTAAAGTTAGTTTTTAATTAAAAACTGACTTCTTTTTGTTTTCAATAATTTAACAGGGGGAGTGCATTTTTGCCCTTTTACATATAAGATCATATTGGTCAATACACGAGCTGGCATACAAGTTATTGTAAATAATTTTATTTGGAAATACAGTTTTGAATACAAGGCTCTTCATAATACATGGTTGGGATGAGACAAACACTGGAGGTAGGTCAAAATCAGGAAAACTATGCTAAAGTCTGGAACCTGGTTTGAAATTTGAGTTATTAGCATGTATAGTCTTAATATTTTGAAAAAGCATGTTAATTTTTTTAAAGTCTGCTATGTTTGTATTTACCATGGTTAAGGAGGAAGTGCACAATTTAATGCTGTTAGCTAGCTGCTGCCATTTGTGGCATGATAGCAGCATAGGGAGAAAAGACCGAAGATGCTTTATATGGGTAGATCTACACTTTAGAACAATTGTTCATCAATTTGTCATTTGGTCAAGAGAATCCAAGAAGCTGTAAATAGACAGGGTTTTGTAAACATATTTAAAGATGTAATCAGTGTGTGTTTGCAGGAAGCATTTGATATTGAAATCTTTATTCATAGTGAGAAGAAGAAAATCAAAGTGTGGATGTAAACTATCAGCAAAGATACTATTGGACGCTACTACTCCTGAAGTGGAGAAATACAGTCCAGAGGACAAAATGTTCAAAAGACAAACCCTATGAACCATCACATTATTGTCAAGTTATATATCTACACCTATTTATTATTTTAAATGGTTCTACAGATTTTTGATACCAGTTAGTTTGCTACTAGGTCATATCACTACCATCTTTTACTTCAGGATCTATTGATTTATATTTTCTGCTTGCTTTATTCAAGAACGCTAATGGTTGGTTGTGTGGAGCAACCATCTTCACTAAGCCAAAACGACCTCTTCAACAGAGCTTGCTTTTAGAACATTAAGCATCGTTGTAGTAGTGATGTTTTGAACGGTTCTCAGGGTATTCTAAAACGGTTTTATTATTATTCAAAGCTTTAAAATCAGAAATATAAAACAAATTTTAGAAATTCTTTCATGCTCCAGTCAATTCTACAAAAAAATTAATTTCATCTGTAGGTTCCTATCTCCTGTAACAAATTTCTAACACACTGTTCAACGTCTCTGTATTTCTTTCCTTGCATCAGTGTTTCCAGGAGTACAGTGTACCATTTGGTTCTTGTCAGGATTTCCATTTTCAAAGCAGTTATCAAAGTCCAAATGTTGGGATGGTTATTTGTTCCTGTACTTCAAAGGGCATTGTGAAACTGCTCAATGTTGTTGTTTGTGGATGACATGCTATTTTCAGTGCTTTCATGAACATTCCAGGAAGTAATAGAGAAAATGGGATCATCATGTCTTCTCCTCTGATGTAACACACCTCAACGTATGAAACTATTTTTTTGGGAGGAGGAGAATCATCTTCCGCAGTCTCCTCAAAACCATCCATTACATTGTTTCTCTGCACTTGTTGCATTCCTTTCTGTTAGCATCTAACTTTTAGATTAAATTGATAATCTTGACGGTATCTTTACCTCATGTTTATTTTGACCAGAATTTAGTAAACCTTCAAAAGATGGAACAAGTGTTGTTACTGATGCACCAGGAAAATGGGAAGAGAAACTGACAAACACAGATTTTTCAAAATCTATCAAGGAATCTGGTCTTATGTTAGTTCTGAGCTCTTTGAGTTTGGCAAATAATTGATCATAAGTAGCTTGTCTTTTGTCCGGGGCTAAAGCAAAACATGGATCACTCAGGATGTCAGTTTGAATGCAGGGTGTACAATTGATACTAAATGCATGAGCCGCTGCATTTAAACATTCCATCCCCTGCCCAACTCCTGATCTGTTCAATATCACCATTCCAACATGTTTTGCAAACATCAAAGTTTGTGTGGGGTCATCTTCACCACTATCAACCTACAGGAATTGTCACCATAGACAAAATTGCAATATTGTTCCTTAGGAACAGCAGGAGCATTTTCTTTCCTGCCACCAATTCCGAAATTGCAACTCATTGAAGAGATAGATAGCAATTCTGCCAAAACACAATCATTCAAGTTAATGGAAGCCTTGGAAATGTCAGATCGAGGTGCATTTTATCAGAGAGCTCATACTATTGCCATGTTGGCAATTTCTTTCTTAGGGTTCTTGCAGTAGTAGCATGATTGTGCTCACTTACTATCTTAACGTCTTGTTTTCTTCATCTGTCCAGGTATGGACTGTTGCTTTACAAGGATGCTTTTCGTGCAGCCACTATTGCTTTGATCTTTCAGCATTTCTTTTATGCTCCTCCTAGATGTAGTTGAAATCATCATCAAAGATTTTCCCATTATGTAATGAAATGATTTCTCACATTTAGCAACTGAGTTTTAAAATGTTTTCTATCACAATGTTCACTTGTTGCTTTATCGTGATTTTATTAGTTTGAAAATAAATTCCACTCAAATATGCATATAAGACAGATGCATGGTAATAAAATGTGGTTGCTCAGTAAGTAAGTTAGTTTTTTTCAGAAATCGTGTTTCATATGTTATAATCCTAATATATTCTTTGTAATTTGTTTATAGACAATAATGGAAATAGTGCAGTGTTTTAAGTTGTATGTATATGGTTAACTTAATGGAAGTAGGTACTAGTTTGTTTGAAGTATTCATGATACAAGCAAAGCTTCTCATGGGAAGAATTAAATTCAGATTGATTGCTGGATGTAAATGAAAGTTTAGTTCACATTACAACAAGAATCCGTCATCTGACAAGTCCATAAATGGTTGAATTAAATAAAGTAGCTAAATGAATCAGCCTCAGTTGATAATACAACACATTCTGGTAGAACAGAAACCACTCGCCATACAATTGCAGTTGTCAAAGAAACTTTTTCAGGAAACCCAAAGAAATCAGATTGGAATATTTTAGAAAAACTCAGCTTTCACCTTTCACCCCTCCATAAAATATGGAAAGGGAGATTGAATATGATGCATTATATCCAATTATCTGGAGGGATGGTTTGAAATATTGGCAAATTTGACACAGCATTGGGTTGTTTCACTCAAATATTTTCCATGTATAGCTTTGTAATAGAATGTGTTCAATCTTACATAGTTGAACAGCTACTACATATTAACTAACTTAGATACTTATAAACACCCAAGATATATACACAAACTCAGCTGCTAACTTGGAATTTCAGAATTTTGTTTAGAAAGTTTTCTTAGTAGTTGTAGCTGAAGGATTAGAGTAGAATGTGAAAGAATGATGGTTATATCTGTCTGAATCTGTTTTGCTTTGTCACTACCATGGTCCATGTGCACATCTGGTTCTGAAATTAAAGATGTTCAGTAAAAGTGGTTGGTAGTGGATTCTTTCCCCTTCAGAGACCCCTCAGCAAGAATGTGGTCTGTCTGTATTTCTTAGTTCAGAACACTGAAATGTACTCAGTAAATATTTTAAAACTCCCTCTTTGAATTTCAGTCAGTTTAAAATCAAAAGAGAAAGAGAGAGAGTAGGTATGGAGGTAAAGAAGTAACAATGATTTGGAATTAAATTACTGTGTGATTGAATGAATAAACCTAATCACTGGAATTTTAGCATCAATGGAAGAACAAACAGTCAACAAAGGCGAATGATTTTCAATTCACTTTTTAATTAAGGTTCAAAAGTGATCATTGTCTTGAAGTTGACTTAGAAAAAGTTTATTTTGGCAGTTTGCAAAGTTGAGGAATAAGGGGGAGGATATAACAAGAGATCATCCAACCATTTAGATGAAAACAAAGTGGTTTTGACAATTTTAATATAACATCAATTGGATTGTTCTCTATCTGGCGTGGCCACCCTTCAATCTATAGACTCTGAAAATATGTTAATCCAACCCAATGCATTACAAAAAAACGGTTTACAAATGAAACATCTGTCCATAGATTTTGTTTTGGTGCTACATGGCAACTGCTGCCTGGGGAAGCTAATAAAAACAGCTCTGATTGGGGCACGGTTTGGACCATTGGCCATTTGCACAAACTTTGTCTTTAGTGTGTTGTAGCTCCCTGATTTTGACCACATTTACTGACTGCTTTTTAAAATGCTGTTTCATTGTCATTGTTGGTTCCTTTCACTTCTTTCCATGGCTACATCTCTACTTCTGTACAAAAAGAGAAAGTTGGATTCTGAATGTCATGTTTATGATCAAAGTTGACTGAGCAATATTTGCACTTTATCCAAGAAGCAAGCCAATATGTGCTTTGTCTTGTTAAAGTCCATCGCAGGAAACCAAAGCTTCAACTTGAAACAGCATGATGAGAAGATGGAGGCAGAGAAGAAGCTCACATGATTTGAAGGTAGTTAATCTTTGAATTAATATGAAGTTGTATTTTTTCTTTCATATTCGTTTGTAAATCAGGGAGGAAAAACCTTTTATTGTTCCTCTCATCTTTCAGTTTGTTTCCTTTGACCAAGATCTTATGGTTAATCTGTTTTTGAAATTCCCTTTTATTTTATTGATCTTGGGGTTTACAAAAACCTGTGATGTCTGACTGTTTAGGAGCAGCTCAGTGAAGATGTCATCATCTACTTTCCATTAATGTCTCAATGTTGGATTCTACTTAGCTGTTGTTTGTTAATTTTTACTGCAAGATTTTGTTTGTCTCTTTCAGCTCCAAGACAATTTCAAATATGTATTTGTTTGTTCATCCTATTTCTTGACTGGAAACATTGACACATCACGTGACCTCAGGTCTTCTCTCCAATATTTTTTTTGGTCCAGGTAAATGACATTGGTACAACAGTAAATTTTGTGTGATATACCTGGACAAGTGAAATTGGAATAATTGTGGGATTTATTGAGAAATGTATGTAACACAATTTGATACATTTTAAAGAAACAGCACAGTATGATACCAATGGTAAACCTAGTATTCAGGACAAGAATGTGATTAGTATGAATCAGCCCTGTTCATTTTGTAAATATTGTTAATATTTTCTTTTTTATTTTCTTATTTAGTCAGACCAGTGGTAAAAATGATATTATCTACAACAAAAATCCAGGGCCGTCGTCAAAGCAACATAACTTGTTACATCCAATCTGATGGAAACCCACCAGAGTACATATTTAGACCATGGGAGCACTGGTGGGGTCAAAGTCCATCTTCGGACTCTCTCTGGTACCAGCCACCCAAAATTCACAGAAATTGTTTCTTTCTCATCAACGCACCAAGACAGTGGCACCTACAAATGTACAGTAACAAATGGGAATGCACAAACTGGACGCATTTTTTTTCAGTCATCTGAACTAAAAGTGAAGATACCATGTACGTTGTGAATTTTCATTTTCTTTTCTCTCTCACACGGCATCTGACAGCTTAGTTTTATTGTTAACATGACTAATCTGCTGAGTTCCGCATGCTTAACGTAAGAATAATCTGTAGTATTTCCTGCACAATTTTACCACAGCTAAATGATTATAATGCTGCTTAGTAATGATACAAGTCACTTTTGTGTCTAAGAATGCAGACAACTTTTATTCAGTTTAATCTGTTGATTATAACCAGGGAAATTAAAATTACATTTTTTAATGTATGGTCTGGGAACAAATACCTGCCTTATAAGTAAATATAAAGAAATTGGCAGAAGTCACATGATTTGTAATGTTCTCTATCCCGTATATATTTAATGAAATGGAAATATTAGTTTTGTTTTATTTTTGCTTGCTCTCTCTGCAGATTATTGTTATTGTAGTAAAATTATTTATTTGTACTTGATGTCAATTTATTCTCTATTTCTATTTGTTTTTTGTGCAATAATCCACAATCCACCATTTCACATCAGAAGTTATTCATTTATTCAATTTTTGTTTATTAGTATTCAAATTTCGTATTGAATTGTTGGTAACAAGTGAAATTTTATACTTCTAAAATCCATTTTTCGGTTACTTGCCAAAACAAACTCTTCATCTGTGACCTTTAATCCTAGAATGAAATATCCAGTAAATGGGAATGTTGACAACTTCAGATCCCCAAATGTTTGAAATTCAGGAATGCTGTTAACTGATATTCTGATACAAATATTTATTACATTTTATACCAATAGATTTTCACTACATCTACTTCAATTTTCTTTGCTGTTCTACTCTGAAATCTACATCTTAATGAGATAAGAATTATTTGTGATGTGGATGCTGTTTGAGGATAATTTTCTAATACTGATTTGCTCAAAATCTCTCCCATATTTACTGTTTATTTCAGCAAAACCAGTCATTGCTTTGCAAAGATTTACTATCAAAGCTGCTGAAGGCGCAGATGCTTTGCTGAGTTTAAAGTTCTATTCGTACCCTAATTATTCAAGTATTACCTGGCTGAAGAACAGACAAAATCAACCCTGAGTACCATTTTGTCAAGGAGAATGTTGTGACCTTCATATCCTACAAAAATATCCTGAAAAATCTGGTTTTAAGGTTCTGGCTATTATAAAACATTCAGTCTGAGTCTTGATGATTTGGAACGTATAGAGTCAACATTAGTAATGCTGAAGGCTGGGTAATACAGCCAATTGTCATACTATTGGGAAGGAGAGGTAATTTAAATACAATAAGAGGTTTGTTAATAAGGTTCAGTGAGTTCTTTAACATTTGAGCACCTTTATAATTATTTTATATTTGTGAGCTCAACTAACTTGGACTTTGATGCTAAAAGGTGTCAGATCATAGAATAGGTTGGTTTGGATTTCCAATCAGTGTTTGTGCTTTATGGCGATTCTGCGAACCCCAGACAATCACAGGGTGTGTAAATGTCACTTGCTGTCTATCAATTGTATGATCAGTTTACAAAATGATGTTCAAGCTGCAATTAAATGTTGTCACCGTCAGGGTTACAGCACAATTCTCTTTTCAAACATTCTGTTGTGGAGCTTCAAAATTGCTGCTGCGCTGCTGCAAATGAAACGACAGACAGACAAGAATTTTTCTAAAATGTACGGTTATCTAGAATGGATACAGCAGCATTCCAGCATGAAAATTTGTCTTGGCCATCCCTGAAGGGTATCACTGTGTCAGATTCATTGCAGTGCTTGCTTTATTACCATCTGCTGAAACTGAAGTATGTATACAGAAGCACAGAGTGACTCTGCTTATAGTAAACTTGGCTGCGTTGAGGTGTACCGCATGAATGACCAGGTGATTTTGATGCCCACAGCTGAAGGATTGTAGCATGTGATGCTACTCTATGGAAATTTACAAAGCAGCATTTTTATCGAGGTTGGGGGCGAGGAGTTCACTGTATTTTTAAGGGGTAAAAGGAATGAGTCTGGCATAGATTTGAACTGCCTGCTTAATTTCGCTTAGTTAACATTTCGCCCTTTGATGAAT
>JACATO010001705.1:0-51658 GCA_018389105.1 Nautilus pompilius | reverse complement strand
GAGAAAACTAACTAACATAGGTCGCGGGTGAGAAATTCACAGCACGAGGAACTCAAGAAAAACGCATAACGCACGGAAATTTGAATAAATTTGCATAAAAAAGTTCTTACCTTGAAGATGCTGTTATCTTCGAAGAAAACGGCTCTGCTGTACGGAATTCGGGGGTCGTCCGAGGTTTGAAGGGGAGGCTGGTGAGAGCAGGGGGCTGCCCCAAACTCCTCCGTGAGACGGCAGGAGAGGTACGCTTGTCGTGGCTGAGACTCTCGGATACAGGGTTCACTCTCCGCCTGTCCCTAGAGGGTATGCTGGGTGACCGGATGAGGGAGGCGAGAGTCTGAGATGAGGCTTAAAGTGCCGTGTGAGGAGAAAATGGATGGAGAGACAGGTTCTCCCCTCGTCACGTGGTGGTCGGAGATGACGTCAGGTTGAGGTGTAGACGGGGAGGTTTGCCCGGTGACAGTCGTCATGCTGACCGACGCCCAATTCCACATCGTGAAGGCATGAAGCTGGAGCAGAGGTGGATGAAGCTGCAGGAGAGAGGGAGAAGCGAGGTTAGTCCAAAAGAGGGAAGAAGTGATAGATGGAGGCTGGGGGACGGAGAGGGATGCCGATGAGATAAGATCTTCCGAAAATTACAATCTCTCTAAAACGAAAAGGGGGAGAAGGGATAAAGAGGAGGAAAAGGAGTTTTAAAATCTTAGTCCCCAGACGAAACGTAGGCATCATCAAAAAGGGAATAGCCCGCGAGGACGTAGGGGTAGGGGTGGTGATGGACTCGAGGGGGTCGGCCTGGAGTTGAGATGAGGTGGTGAGCTGGCTAGATGAGGTGATGGGCGGAGTAGTTGATGGGCGGCGATGATGAGCCAGATGATGCATTTGTCGCTCTGTCAGTGATGCGAAAATACCGGGGGGGGGACGGGTCGAGGAGCCTAACGAGTGGATAGACAGACATCGAGGAGATTGGCGCAGGGAGACGGCTGGACGGACAGGAGGAGACAGAGGGAGGGCCGGAGCTGCCCGTAAATGGCCGAAGTTCTACGCCGTAAAACCGCACTGATGAGGTCCGCTGCTGCAAAAGAAAAACCTGTAGGCTTTTCTATTGGTGATACCGGCCTCCCTTGGGGTAGCAGGCGCGGACCCTGGAAGCAGAATGTACAACACGTGGTGTGAAGAGGAGCTGAGCCAAGATGGCCGACCTACACCAAGCTGACGGGCGAGTCTGAGCTGGAAAAGGAAAAGAAACAGAGGAAACTGACTATGAAGAGGCGCGTGGGGTGGAATCCACCTGAGACAGAGGGGGAACCGAGACTATCACGGAGGGGGTTTGGACGAGCACTAAAAGGGCGGCTTACACTATAAAACAAACTGTCTACCGGGGCCAATCCTGGAAAAGGAATCCCTAAGCTGACTGATGATGTGAAGGTGATGTTATTTCCTCGAGGGAATTTAATAATTACGAGAGCTGGAGATTACTGGAAATAGCAGAGAAACGGCCCCTTACCTTCGGCGAGAAATGGTCTTCCAAAGGAACTCTACCGCCCGCCCCGATGGGTTCCTCGAGTTGGTCGGCCTCGTCTCTACACCGGAAATCTACTGAGTGCTGTGAGGGGAGAGCAGGGGGGTGGCTACCCGACCCCTCCGTGAGCCGGGCAGGAGAGGTACGGAGTTCGCTCTCCGCCCGTCCCTAGAGGTTTGTGCAGGGGGCCACTGAGACATCCGACGGAGGGGGAGCGGATCTGTATCGGCCTCGATTTGCCGTGAGAGGAGACAACGTTCTCCCCTCGGCCTTGCGAAAAGGACGGAAAAGAACGGAGTGGCCCGGGACGCGAGGTGAAAGGTCATCGCGCTGTATGCGGTCCCCGTTCCCTGAAGGTGCAGTCCCGCGTAGGAGACTAGAAGACCCCTGCGCAGTTTTGCGGGGGAAGTAGCGCGGCCGAGACGGTGGAAAGGAAAGCCCATCGACCCGTCCGTCAGCGAATTCCGACTGAAGGAAGGAAACACGTTGAGAGGCGGGAAGAACGAGGACGGCCGAGGGGGTTAGAAGAGGGGGGCTTATACTAAATGGTGGCGGGATCCTGGAAATGAAATGATAGAATGATGGCCTGGCTAATTGGATTGGAAAATTGGAGGATTGATGGATGGAATGGAGGAACGGCCTTGAAGGGGAAATGGAGAACCAAAGGCCTTCGGCCAAAATTCCGAAAAACTTCGGCCTGTCGCTCGTCGAAAAACTTATGTGCGGGATGAGCTGGCACCCCACGGACTCCCTTCCGGACCTGAGAGCCGGATCAGCGTACGGGGAGCGTCTAGGGTATGCTAAATCCACTGGACTCCGACCGGAGGGGGAATCTGTATCGGCTTTTGTTGGATGGGAGGAAAGAACGGATCCCCTGCTTGCGAAAGGACGGGACGGAATAGGGACAGGATGAGAATTGGGATTGGAACGGTAAGGGGAATGGAAATGGAAGGAGGAAAATTGGAATGGAATCGCGGCCGGAAGGTGGGAAGGATGGAATGGTCATTGATAGGATGGAGGAATGGTGGTGGGGGGGAAACGGGATGGAGGGGGGGGAAAATGAGGGGGAGGCTGGGAGGGGTGGAAATGAAGGAAAGGTAAAGGTGATGATAAAATTCTTCCGAAAGTTAAAATCTTCTTCCTGAAAACGAAAGGCGAAGGAAAAACAAAGGAAGAGGAAGGGTTAAAATCTTTGTTCTTGTGGCGAAAGTGACGAAACTTCGTAGGTCGAAAGCACCGTAGCCCGCCGACGGAGGTGAACTCCGGGGGTTGGCCTGGTGATGAGGCTGTAGGTTGTTGGTTCATTCTGTGTTGAGTAGTAGACGGTTACCTGCGGAAATTCGGCGTTGATGAGCCAGATGGACCAGTATGTCGCCCTGTCAGTGATGCTGGACTGCATGACCGTATATTTCTGCCGTCAGTAAATCGTCACGTAGTTTTGGTTGAGGTGGGCTGACCGCCCTCTAGAGCCTTCCGACTGCCCCAAGGGATCCGCTGGGCGGAGAAGACCAGGAAGGTCGAAAGACGGTTCTTTTTACTCGAAGGGGGAACCCGAAGATGCGCCAGTACAAAGTGAGTTTGTCCTGGGGACTTTGAATGCGAAGGACCAAATCTCGGACTGGGCTCCACAGTTCTACGTTGCCGGGGCAGGAGAATAGACAGTGGATAGCCGTGTCGTCCTGCTCGGGACAAACGAGGCATTTCGAGCTCTTGTTTTCGAACGTAAGGTTCTTGGGGTGGCCGGGGTTGATGGCGAGCTCCTCCAGGAATTGGCCGAAAGGTTTTATCCCGTTATCGGCCCCAGGTCTATCGGATGGTCCGCTGGGAGCTTGCGAAGGCGGCCTTCGCGTGATCAACGATGGTTGAAGTCGACGGCTGGGGCTCCATCGATGCCATCGGTGTTCTTACCGACGGAAATAGGGGCCTACTGGAGAGGAGTAGGTCTCGAGGGAGAGGTTAAGGGGCGAAGGAAGGAGGAAGGATGGCTGCTAGGATAGCGGGATGAGGTGGATAGAAAGAGTAAGAGAGCTTAAGGATGCTGGGGAGACGGCGAAACACACACGGAGACGAACGATAGACAAATGGCTGCCGGCACGTGGCGATGACCTGGATCCGGCGTGTAGCGGGAGAACAAGGGCTGTGTAAACACTCGCAAAGGCTGAAAATGGAGGCGAGCTGCCGGGGTTAGAGCCCAGTAGGCTCCTTTATTAAAAACACGGCCCACTGGGCGCGGCGGGGGCGGAAGAGAAGAGAATGAGAGAAAGGAAACGGAGACGCGGCGAAAAGTTACCACGTGCGTGAAGGAGCTAAGCCAAGATGGCCGACCTACGCTAAGCTAACAATGGGAGGGGGGACCTGCAATTTACGTCACGCACTTCTAAGCTAAGAGGGAAAGTGAAAATAGATACATAACCTATAAAGACTCTAGGTGGAGATTCGGCAAAAACGGTGGGGGATCGTTAACCCTACAAGTACCGAAATAGGCTTACCAATTACGCAGCAGCAGGTGGTGTCTAGACTACGCGCAGAAAGAGAGAAGAGAGGACGGAACTAACCTGTGCTATCAAGATCCACCTGCATCTAAACCTGAAAAAGAACCTAGGTAATCTTACTAACGATATGCGAGCGGGGAATTTCCTCGAGGGAAATAATAATTACTGAAAATTTAGCAAAAAAAACTACGGGCTGGGATGAAAAATCCAAACTGACCTTTCGGTGACCAGAGGTTGGATGGCTCCACAAAAGCGACTCTACTTGGGCAGCGCCTCTTCGAGCGGGACGATCTCGTCTTCCTAAGCACAAAAATCTATCTGATCTTTTTTTGTGTTCGTGTGGTGCTATTCTGAGGAGGGAGGAGGCTAAGTGAGAGCAGCGGGCTACCTGATCTCCTCCGTGAGACGGCAGGAGAGGTACGATTTTACCGGAGGCTGGACTCTCGAAACGGAGTTTACTCTCCGCCTGTCCCTAGAGGTGTGTGCTGGGGTGGGGGGACCACTGTTTATTTTAAACAAAATCCAACTGGATGGGGAAGAGGCTCTTTAATTTTTTAATTGTGGCAGAAATGCCAAAAGTAGGAGGGGAAACAACGTTCTTCCCTCAACAGGTGGAAGAGACATCTGATAGTGGAGAACTGAGAAAAGTATGTCGCGGTCCAATGGACGGGTTGAGAAGATCATCCCGCGAATCAGATCCGACACATCTCAATGTTGATGTCCCGCGATGGGGGGCTAGAAGACCCCGTCAGCGAGATGATGACGGGAAGTAGCGCGACCTCGGGAGGTGGTAAAAAAAACCCATGTCCCCGGCCAGAGCCCAGTTCCACGACGAAGACTGAAGTAGTACGGTTATGAGAGGGAAAAAAGAGGAAAATCCGTAGGGGAATATAACAGGGGAAAGAAGTTACAAGAAAATAAAGAGTGGTGATGTAGAAAAGAGAATTTGAAAGGAATAGTGTAGTGCTAGATGATAAAACGGAAATGAGGACATCCTAGAGTTAAAATCTTCTTTCCTGAAAACGAAAGAGCGAAAGAAAGAAGACAAAGGACGAAAAAAAAAAAAAAAAAAGATCAAAGTGTAGTATCTGTTCTTATCAGCTTAATATCTGATACGTTCCCTACTTGGGGGACATCGATATTAAACTGATTTTTGGAAGGCGGCGAGTCGCAAGGAGCTTGCTCCCAGCTCGCCACGAGTCGGCCCGTTCTTGCAGTACCGACGGGATTCGGCTCCTTCTTAACAAATGTAAAAATAGACGATAATATAAGTTCCAAAAAAAAAGAGAAAAAAAGATCTCGTGATTGCAGTCTGAGAATCCCGAGTAACGATTTGGGCGAGGCCTCATTGGGGCAGTAGCCTGACAGGTGCCTGCATCTAGGTAAGTTAACTTTTGTTGTTTCCTTTATTACAGTTTTTTGTTCTACTTTGTCTAAAATGGATCTACCGCCAACTACCTCTGCGGCGACGACGTCCTTTGCTGACGTAGCCCGGCCTTCACCACCTCCGCCTTTGGCAACACCTGTAGACCTTCCAGAGCAGCCTTCCTTCAGAGCCTTCCTCCAAGGCCTGGAAGATGACCAGGAGAATAAACGCCCGATCAGCTTCTCCAGGAACTCCTCCCTGTTTCTTTACGGAGATGGAGTCATCAACAATGTGGACGTTGGGCTGGCTATTCATGAGGCCGGATTAGGGGCCAGGGTTCGGGCGGTGCTCTCCGGCTCTGGGGGGGCTACAGAGATCCTCTGCAGTTCCCCTCAGGACGCGGAGCTCTTATCTACCCGTAACCTGGTGGTTAAGGGGGTGGGTTACCCCCTTAGAGGCTCCAGTCCGGTTGCATGGATTAAGGTCCGCGGCCTCCCTCTGGCTACACCAAACGCCATACCAGAGGGCATTCTATCTAGATTTGGGAAGATTCTGCGTCCGACCAAATATGACTGCCTGCCGGGCCTACCATTCTTGTCCGGTCAGCGCAGCTTGAAAATGATGCTCAAAGAGCCTATACCTCGAAGGATAAGAGGAGAAGTTGACGGCAGGTTTTACACCTTCCAGGTAGTCTATCGGGATCAGCCTCGTGCCCCCCCTTCTGCACACGGTGTCGGGAGATAGGGCACACGGAGGCGACCTGTTCTGATGCCTCCATCACCCCTGCGCCAGAACCAACACCGACGCCGACACCCTATCCTCCCACTGGCCTGTAGTCTGAAAAATATGGTGTAATGACTACCACGTTACATAGCAAATTTGTTAATATGGAAATTTGTATCTGTCTTAGTTCTACAGCTTCTATAGAGAACAGATGCCTTAACTGCTTTATTATTGTACCTACAAAAAAGAAGTTACTGAAGAATATTTAAATTACGTTGTAATGTACTCGTATTTAAGTTAAAGTTGAATCTATTTATTATTCTCTTAGAGCATGTGCACTTTTTTATTCATCTTTCCACAAGACTACAGCTGTAGTCTTTTATTCTTTCTATTCCAGTACAATCAATCAATCAGAGTAGAATTTCAATCACCTGAGACATTTAACCTTTATAAAAAGGTAAATACCGGTGATGTCATTACTTCAAAGATTATAATTCAATTGTAAAGATGCTGGTTGCAAAAATGATATCTGATGCATAAAATGTAGCATCAACTCTATTGCTGTACTCATTTTAATTAGATACGTAAAAATATAGAGAGAGAAACTATACGAAATAACAGAGGCAGGCACTCAAATTATCAAAAGAACTAAAACCTTTTAAATTCTAAAATTTATTTTCATTAGACTGCATATGTCTTTGGAATTAATTTAGCTCAAAAGTTTTGGAGTTATGAATGCATACCACATACAGTAAAACCTTTATTTAACGGAAACAGATTTCAGAAGCAGCAGACGCTGTCTGGTCTCCCAACAAAGGTCCATGTTGAGCTGTGCAAAAAATATTTTGTTTGGGCGCTTTTGCACATGCATTAACATGCAGCGTGGGCATCTGTTGGCAGCTATCTTGCATTCTGTGATGGTACATCATCTTTACCTCACAGTTTGGCTTTCAATTCAGCTTCTGTTTATGCTTTATTAGCATCTAAAGTGAACAGAGGTTATCAACCATGGCCTCTAAAGATGGCGGTGGGAAAAGAAAGAGAGTGAATTTAAGTGTTTTGCAAAACTTGAGTTGATAGCGAAGCTTGAGTCTGGTGTGGGAAGAAACAAATGGTGTCGGATATTCTTATTAATATTGTTATTCACCCACTCATTAAGATGCAATTTTTATCTTTTTAGAATTCTACTAAGAAAATGAATAAAACTAATTTCTTTTTTTAAATAAGAAAACTGTAGTAATGAGTTCTAAAATATTTGGCTACATGCACATTATGTCAAAATCCACCTATAATTCTGGTTTTTACATTGTTAATTACATTATCTCATGCATTATGACACAAATTTCATTATGGACAAATTTATTATTTTCTACTTTTTAAAATACAATGCATTCTAATAAAATAAACTTATTCACTCCATCCACAGAAAACTCTAAATAATATATATATATATATTACTTTAATCCAATTCCCTCCCTCAGCAAGTTCATGGTGGTCTACTATGCAGAGGTAAATGGAAAAAGGAAAGAATTGCTCAAATGTATTAAGAAAGAAAAACTACTACACACATATTAGGTGATATTTAATCATTTCAGTGTTTAATTCAATGGGGCTGGAATGTTTCGATTATCCACCAATAAATGAAATTAGAAATTTCATCTGAATAGTTGTGGGGCTTTAAAAGATCTGAGGGTATTCCTGCTTATCACAATAGAAGGAAAAGTTTTCTTGAAGCTGTGGGTAAATCTGCTTCCAGCATCAAATGGCTATAAATGTCAAAGTGGATATATCTGCTTTCAGCATCATAAGGGTTAAATACTGCTATTAAAATTGCATTAATCTCCCAGCTGATGATTACAACTTTGTGTGCAGTTGACCACTTTCATTCAAATGTCTCTATTCAAATACTATAGTTTTTTTTTTTTTTAAATGATATGAAATGAGAAAGGAAGGCATAAAAACCACAGCTACAAAATTTCAGCTGGAAAAACAATCTGTTCAATTTCTATCAATGAATGTGTTTCTCACATTTAAAAAAATCTATATGCAAACTCTTTCCTGTTATGTTGCATTGTGGGAGCTTTTGCTTAATTTTCAGCAAATAGTAATGTTAATCACCCTTCACATTGCATAACTTTTAACTGTTACCACTATTCCCAAATATAGTAATTTTTACCTGCAGCTTGATTAAATAAAGAAAAACAAACTTCTAGGTGGCCATGAAACGTGCCTAACAATGATAATAGAAGGAATGCATTATCATTTCTCTTAGCAGTAGAATCCTTGATTAGAAGTTAAAAACTACTCCCATACCTAACGTATTATGAAAACATTTAACTGCATTATATGGTAAAATATAAAATTAAATTCTTACCTCTTATGTATCACATTGATTAATATATTAGCGAATTTTTTTAAAAATCTTAATTTACACATTGTGAACTTGAACTAAGATGAGAAGATACTGATACGTTCAAGTTTAGATGAAATTCAATAAGTAAAATAAAAATGCTATCTATACCTTTCAATAAGTCATAGTTATTATTATTACAAAGCTGCTTATAATATACAGACACTGACACTAATATCTATCAGCAACTTTTACCACTTATATGGAAACTTAATAAAGATTACATTTTTGTGTTCAGCATCTTTAAATGCATAATAGATGCTAATTTTGTGACTGAAGCACTTAGACAATGCTGAATCTTGTTTAAAGACTGGAATTAATATGCACCTAAATTATTTCCACTTTAATGGTAACTTAAAAAAGATTACACTTTAATTTTCTCTTTTATCACTGTAAAAATGAGGATTGCTAATTTTTGTTTTACAGTAGCACGTAGGTATTCAGAGTTAAGGTATTATTTATTACATCGCTGCTACTTGTCTACTAAAATTTCTGAAATTAATATGTACTAGATGCTTACCCAATTTCTATTCTAACATCATGAAATATATGATATTTGCTGCTTATTTGGTAATTGTGATAAAGTTATTAAGGAATTTATGTGACAATCCAAATCATCTTTATCTTTTCTGTGACTAGGCTGATTTCTTCACAAACTTTATTTGTGACTACTATAATTATTTCTTCTCTGAAAAAACTGAAATCTTCTCTCTTTTCTATGAAAAACCTGATTTTTCTATCTCTTTTATATGATTAGCCTACTTTTTTTCTATGATTAACAACCTGATATCTTTATCTTTAATGCAAATAGTTTGATATCCTCTCTATCTTTTCTGCAACAAGTCTGATTTTTCCTCACTTTTCTCTGCATTGATGATTGTCTTTCATTTCTATCTTCTCATTTCTCTATCTCTATTCCATTTTCCCTGACCAGCTGCTTGATTTCTTTCCTTTCTATGATTAGCCTTATTTCTTCTCCGACTAGTCTGATTTCTGCTTCATTACATGTATATATCCTAATTTCTGTTACTAATCTGATACATTCTTTCTTTTTTCAATGATTAAACGATTTATTCTCCCCTTCTGCAGACTGATCTCTTGCTATCTTCTCTTGATTAGCCTAATTCTTTTCATTTTGTGATTCAATCTTTTCCTATGAATCGCCTGATTTCTCAGCTTTTTATAATTAGCTTGATTTTCAGTTTTCTGTCTAGCTATCTTTCCCTCTCCTTATATTATCATTGTTTTTTCTTTTTTAACTTGAATGATTCTCTATCCTCTTTGCAACTAGCCTAATTCTTCTTTACTTCTGTGGATATTCTGATTTCCTGCTTATTTCTATCCTTTCTGTGACAAACCCGACTTGTTTTTCATTCCATAATTAGTATGATTTCTTTTCTTTTTTCTCAGACTATTCGTTTCCTCTGCCTGGCTTGACTTCTATAGCATCTGCTTCTTTTCTAATTTCTTCTCTCACTTTTATGATTAGCTGATTCCTTCCTTCTCTCTAATAGAAAACTCTCTTTTTCTGCTATATCAGATTTCTCCTCTCTTTTATCCAATTTGTTGATGTCTGAAGTCTAATTTCTCATCTCTTTGACTAGCGTCATTTATTCTCCATCCTTTCTTGACAAGCCTAATTTTTCCAGCATACTTTCCATAAGTAGTCTGATATATTCTACATTTTCTGTGATTAGTCTGATATTCTCTCTCTCCATTTTAAGATTATGATTGTTCTTTCCTATCTTTTGTATGACTAGGGGATAGATATCCTTTTTATCTTTTCTGTAACCGGCCTTATTCTCCGCCATTTTCTCTTCTGATGACAGCGAAATCTTTGATTTTTTTCCTATGATCAGCTCGATGGCTGCTCTCCCTCTTCGTTGTCATTACTGATGTATATGATATTTTGAGACTGGCCTGGTTTTTTATACCTTTTCGGCTTTTTGACTGATTTCTTTAACTAACTTCACATCTTTTTAATGATTATCTTGATTTCTTCACTTATTTTTATGATTAACCTGATTTTATCTCCCTCTCTCTTTTATGCAGCTAGCCTGCTGGCTTCCCTTTCTGTGACTAGCCGGTTTTTTCCCTCTTTTCTCTGCCTGTCTGATATCTTATCATTTATCTTCATGATCAGACAAATTTCCTGATTTCTGCTCTTTTTCATTTATTAGCCTGATATCTTTTCTGTAATGAGATTAAACTCTTCTCCATATTCTTTGACTATCTCGATTATTTCTCTATCATTTCTGTAAATAGTGATCTTTTGTCCTGACCAGTTTGTCTTCTTCCGTTTCTTTTCAATGATTTCTCCCCTTTCCCCTATCTATTTTATGACTGAACTGATTTCTTCCCTAACTTTTCTGTTACTATCCCAGTTAATTTTTCCTGTATTCTGACATTAAAAAGTGGATGATGTGTATCTGCTACAATGGGCATTTCGTGATCCTGTTGTAACCCTTTAAATCTGCCTTGAAATGTAGGGCAGACACACAATCAGAAACAGTTACATGTGGAACAACCCAGGATGTTGCTAAGGGACTGTCAAGAACTGTTACCGAAAGGTGTGCCGTAGCTATGGCAAACTTCTCTGTTACATAGTCAAACCTTGATTTTCAAAACTGCCTTATAAAATTGTCAGACCTTAACTTCCATCAGGCAGCAAGGATTGGGGAGGGGACGGAAACGTGGCGTGGTGATACTGTGATTCAGATGTTTTCATGTAGTCATCTGTTTTAAGTTTTATTTAAATATGTTCAATGACAGCTTCGAGATGAGTTTAGTTAGAGAATGAGGCAGATATTTGTATTACACAATGAATGAATAATAAATGGAAATTAAAAAGTAAATAATGTCAATGAAACAAAATTATTGCTGATTTTTTAAAATATAAAACAAGGAGAACTTGTCCTGTAACATGAGGTTGGCTACATTGTCAGATGTACTATACCCAGCGGTGGGATTCAAATATTTTAACAACCGGTTCTCTCTCTCTCTCAAACAGCATGTTGTCGGTTTGGCCAGATATAGGTCCAAAGGTTGATCTTTGGGCTGCCGTGTTCTACACGTTAGCAAATCAAATTATTAATTATAATTATTTCCCAAATTAAAAAAATGTCTAAACAATGGTTAAAGCATCACTATAATAACATCAAAGAGATTCTATATTAGACTATATAGTTAATGAACTAAGTAATACGAAGATATATCTATGCATATACATGTTTGATTGTTTGTGCTTTTTGAATTATTATTAATTATAGATATTACTGTTTATAAATTTTATGATTTTATGTATTCTTCATTTTTCTGAGCTAGGTAAAAATAAAAATACTTTACTATTGTGTTTGCTGCATTTCCATTGAATGTTACCATTTTGGCAAAAAAAATAATAACAAAAATTCTTTACCTGAGTCTTTTATTAATTTAACATTTGTAATCTTTCACTTTAAAATTTTCCAAATAGCCACTTGATTGTCATCAATGTCTTTAGCTTTCTTTTGTTTGACCCTGTTGTCATCAGCAGAGTGGTTTTTTCTAAGCCATGTTTTGAACGAAGGAGTGGCATCCCATGAATCCAATGGGAGGACAATCAGATTAATTGTTATAAGGTTCGCTACATTCTCAACTGTAAGGCGGCTTCTTTTATCTGAATATATAATATTCATTCTTGAAAAACCTCTTTCTGCCTCTGCAGAACTGACAGCAATAGTACTGACAATATTTTAGCATTTTGTACACTTTGAGGAATCGCAGGGTTGTGGGAATTTTGTAGGACATTTTCCACATAGTCACGGAAATCATTAATGCTGATTTCATGATGGAAAACTTCACTGAATTCACTCAGTTTTTCTTCTGCAGCTTTCCAGGGTACAACAACTTCCTCAGTATTCCACGAATTTGGCTCAAGCAAGTTTATCAGTTCATGAATTTTGTTGTCATTTTCTTGTTCAACTTGTTCATTGTTCTTTGTTGTTAAATAATCACAGTCCATCAACCTGTTTTCCATATTTTCTATCACTGCCTCCAGTAGCTTTTGACAAGGAAGGCTAACAACATTGTTGTTTTCAATGAACTGAACATCCTTAAAGGCATCATAAGCAACTCTGACAGTAATTTCCTTTTCAAAGGTTCCCTTACTTTCTGTGAGCATTTCAAATGCCTTAATGGACCTTTTTATTAGTTTTTCAGCTCTTGGCAAAGTTAAACTTCTAGCTTTAAGGGCATTAGAAAGTAATGAAATTTCTTGCAGTATGTCTATCATCAGTGCCAAATCATCCAAGAAATGTTTGTTGCAAAGACGGGCACCTATCCCTGAATGTTTTGTCTCACTAGAGAAATATCTGTACAATACTGGATAAGCATGCCACACAGCAAAGTGCAGATCTTAGACTGCAAGCAGTTCCATCTTGGTCCCAGAACTCTACCTATCTTCAGAATTTGTTGTCCCAAGTTCTTCTGAAATTTTGAAGAGTTACATTTGGTTTTTTGATTGATTTGAAAGATTGTGTAGATTTTATCCATGAATATTTTGAAGTGATTCACTTGTTTTATATCATTGACAGAATCATCCAGAACAAGTTGGCAAACGATGATTTAAACTAAACAATGTCAAATGACAATGTTAGGAAAATCATGTTTTAAAGTCTAATGCCTACCACCAGAATTTCAGGCCCAAGCATTACACTTGCCCCATCTGAACAGAAAGCAATCAATTATTTCTCAAATTTCATTATCAAATCCACCATTGGGGCAAACTCTTTAACAAGATGCGTATATTGTTTCTGCTCCCTGTCCTTACAATTCGAACCAAATCAAAGAAAATTGTTGGTGATAGATCACAATCTTCAAAAAATGATATCCACAGGCTTACTAGATATGGGTTGAAGCTTCATCCACATTGACACAGATATTTTAAAATTTTGGTAAATATTTAATTTTTTATCTCCCTTGCAATGTGAATCAACTATTTTCACAGCAGTTTTTTGCGAGAATGAAGTCCAATACCCATGTCAACTCCAACTCCATTTTTTATTTGAAGGCTCAATCTCATCTTCAGCATCATAAAATGGCCTGCTGGCTTTTTGCTAAACTGTAGACCGTATTGAAAACTCTGCATGTAGAGGCAAAATGTTTTCTAGTTCGTGTTATCAATGCATTTTGTAATTTCATCATCTGCACGATCCTGTAGTTGCTTACACACAAACACTATGTGCCTTTGATTGAAAAATGCTCTTTCATTTTCTTCCCTGAGAGATGCTGTGGTGGATTGTTTCATCACCTTCCCTGAGGCTTCAACACTGCAGCTTCCCCATTCAATGATTGACACATGAATTCCCTTCGTGTGTTAAGGAATCAAATTTGGCACAGTGATCACAACCAAGTTTCTTGCTATGAACAATCAATCCATCATAGTTGTTTTGGGAACTCCTCCATATGCTCATACTATACTCCAAACATTCTGGAAGAGATGATGCGGCATCTGCGCTCATCTGTAGGTTGGCACAGATCAGAAGCAGAAGTTTCATCAGTATCATTCATCAAAGATGGCTGTGTTTATGTTACAGGTCCTCACTGGCCTCTTCCTTTGAACTTTCAGTTCTTGGGATTTTTCGCATGAACTCTAGTATATTTTGTTGCTGCTAGTCATTTTAAGGGCTGAAGTCTGAATGTAAAAAAATTGCTTCACTAGGTACTAGGATTGCTACCGATATTTTTCACTGCCCAATGTAAAATACAGTGTTTTTTCCTTCAATGGTAATTACCGAGAATAATTTTCATAATCAGAAAACATCTACAACCATATCTAACAAATATTATTTTAGATACCTCCACTAATCCTACTACAATGATACTGAAGACTAATTTTGAATGTTTACAGACAAAGAAAAAAGAAAGAAAGATTTTTTTTAATGCATTAAGATATTTTACTTCACATCGCCTAGTTTTCTGTAACATGAACGGTCCCCTGTGTATGTTAGAACTACAGGGTTCAGCCAAACTACGTTGGAACGAAATATGGATTGAACATTAAATTTAAGGCTGACATTGAATTACTAAAATTTTTAAAATTTTATACGTATATTTTAAACATTATTAATAAAATTCTAACTTAAAAATAATACAAATATTATTCAGAGTATGAGATTTTGCAGTGATGTCTCCCGCGGAAAATGGCGCCATGTTTAGGGTTAAAGGTCGTGTAGTTGGATGGCAGAAGAACTGGAGACGGACTGCGAGTCCTCCTTCTAAACTCTCAGGTTTGTCTCTCCTTACGAGTACATTATCTCGCTGGCTTGTGAAATTAACCGGAGGAGTAATTGATGGAGGAGTTAGCCGACGGTGAAATGTGATGTAGGTGGGTGGGTGAAGGGTGGCGGGCCGGCCGGGCAGACGACGGCGGCTACAATGGCGGGCGGACTGGGTCCCTGACCGGTTTGGTTTCGTTGTCGATGTTAATCTCTCATCACCAGTGATGATGATGATGATATCACTGTAAAGTGGTGGGGCGTTTCCTATTTTACCGTCGTAAATAAAATACTTGTTTAAATTTCACTTAAAACTCGGTTTCCCATCCTATTTTAATCCAAAACGCCTCGTGGTCGTCCACGAGCTCCAGCAGCAGATTGTTCCGTACTTTGCTTAATAACCGACAGATTACTGATGGAGATTACCGATTACACAAGACTTGTTGGTATAGCTACGGGTGGCTGATGGTAATGCAGCGATATCTTGGCTTGGAGGACGGGGATTATTACGGAATCCAGAGGGGACGACGGCCATCGAGAATGAATTCCTGTGTTGAAGTAATTGATGGCGTCGTTTGTCCCTGTGGCGAATTTTACTGCGGTCATCTGTCGGTGTTCGTCGGCGATGGGATATTTCACTTCTAATACAGTGATTTGTTTGTTATATTTAAAAGAATATTTAGTTACTTTACGACGGTAAAACAGAGAAACCGCCGAGAGCCGGTTGGACTCGGAGTTGAGAATACAATACTTTTAGAAGATGGTGGAGTTTTGTGTGTTGTAGGTGATACACCGACTGTTTGTGGGTGGTGGAGCGGGTAAGCTACTGTACTGCCTATGGCCTAATGCAGCCCGTGTATTACCGTGTACTGTGGCATTCTCAGATTACATCTGGCCATTAAAAAATGTCTTAATGGATCAGATAAAAATTACTCTTCTGCCTTCACCTTAAGGCCCCTTCTACCTACCTACCTGCCTTCCTACCTACCCTCCCGGACCTTACCTACCCTCCTCCTACCTTCCTACCCACCTACCTACCTCCTACCTTACCTACCTACCCCCCTACCTGCCTGCCTACCCAACTTCCCTACCTATCCACCTACTCTCCTACCTACCTGCCTACCTATCTACCTACCCACCTTACCTACCTACCTACCCACCTTACCTACTTATCACCTACCCTCCTACCTACCTTCCTACCCACCTACCTACCTACCTTACCTACCCTCCTACCTGCCTGCCTACCTACCTCCTTACCTGCCGCCTACCCTACCCACCCACCTACCCACCTACCTACCTACCGACCCACCCACCTACCTACCTAACCCACCTGCCTACCTCCCTGTCGCATAGAACATTTGTTTTGTGTTTTTTAAATAATTAAATATCTAACAACTAAACCCTACTTTTAACGGTTTAACAGAACCATATTTTTCAGACCTGAAATCACCATTAATATTTTATATATATATTTTATAATTCATGAATACATCAGGGTGTATATTGTTGTTGTATCCTCATATATAGTTATATGTGAACTACTGGCAAAAAGGTTTGAAGCAAAACAAAGGTGGGAACAATTATCTACAGAAGAATATCACCATTTTATTCATTTCTCACCATAATAGTGAATGTAAAGATTCAGTAGATGGATGCAAAAGAAATAAAATAATAAACTTGTGACTTAACCCTTTGCTTCATCAAAGTAACTCCCTCTGCCTTTTGCTCGAATAACAACTTTGCACATTTTTGGGAGTCCATGAAGTAACTTTGGCAAATATTATTATGATGATGATGTTGAGTTTATGCCGTTGTTGTGTTATGTGGCATCATTTCTTACTGACGTTTTGTCGTCCATCACTTAAAAATTTTATGGGTGATAAACTTAGATGATTTTAGTGGGCCAAACTGTGTTCTGGGGGGATCCTGTTATATGCACACATTGTCTGCATAATTAAGAATGGTGCTTACGGTTATTATCTTGTTGGTGCCAATAAATGCTGCACATTAATCAACTGCCAGAAGAAATTGCATGTCTTTTCAGAAGACTGATAACACTCTTTTACCAACGCAATGTTCCATTAATTGTACAAAGATCAGCTGCATTATATCCAAAACACCCTCAAGCCTTCATGTTGCCTTTTTGTTGAAGAACTGTAGGAACCACGCTATTCTGCCAAATGTTCTCTAACTTGTCTGCAAAAACATTCTATGTTTGGACCAGAAACACCTGAAACTTTGACTCATCAATCCATAACATTGTTCCAGTCTTCTACTGTTCAGTATTTGTGCAGTCCAGTCCCAGCCTTTTTCCTTTCTTGGTCTGTTAGAATGCATAGCATGTTTGTTTAAATATCCACACCAACTATTAAAACAGCAGCTCTAAGACCCATTTTTTACTGTTGTCAGGGTGACTAGTTTTTTATACTATTCAGCTATGCTATAAATTGTCAATTTAGTTTGCTCAAATAATAATATATTTGTCCCCGCTTTTAGATGTTCCTCCTCTTTTCCCCCTGTTTTTCTATCCGTACTGCTCTCTCGGAGGCTTGATGTCTGCTGCCTGTGTAGTGAACACTTTTGTTGGAAATTCCAAATATTTTTCACAGTGCTGTCAGATGAAGCAGAGTGGTAGAAATGTGGAAGTATGGAGGGGGTTATTTGGCAGCGTAGTTTGATGAAACTTAATAACATTTCTCACAGAAAGAAAAGGTCACAATGGATTTTAGGAAATATATAGTTGTAAGAATGTTGCATATTGATTGGAAAGAATTTGTGTAGCATTTTTACAATGATGTGTCACATGAACCATAAAGAATGATAATATATAGTAAACTGACAATTATCAACACAATTTGATTAAAGACAGAAACAATAAAGTCAGTCATTTATTAAAACATCTGACAATCTATGAATATTCATGACAAATTTAAAAAAGATGACCAATTCTAGTTTATTCTGTACTAGATGATTGACATCATAGCCCAGTGGAGTCTTAAAGTAAAGTTCAGTGGCTGTTAATGACCCATTAGTGCAAGTTTACCAACATTGTGTAGTATTTAATCTTCATCAGTAATGCATAGTTGGCAATGAACTACTTTTTCGACTTCATCCTTTCCCTAGAGAGAGCCATTTACTTCTATGTTTTTCATGTTTTTCATGTTTTTTTGTTTTTCTCTTGGTAATTTTCAAGTCGTAAATAGCACAACAGTAAATTTCTTGACTGGAAAAATAGATGCATATTTATAATTTAGGAAGGGGACATGAAATATATCGGAAAAAAAGGTAAACTAACAACACATGCATTTTTTGATCAATCTACTTATAATTTCTTAAATACAAGCACATTTTTGTCATATGGTGAGGCATGATTGTGAAAAATTGCATGAGTTTTATACTGTGCAAGGAGACAATGAATTGCAAATGAGGTTGATATGGATGGCAAATTGGATAATGATCTGAAGCATTCTGCTAAGCTTAATACACAATAATTTACTAGGAAAAATCAGAGAGATTTCTGGAAAACACAGTTGGACTCTACTCTCCTTTGGACTTTTTGTGAGAATGTCAGTAAACTATGGAACTACTAGCCAGAGGAATGAGAGTTACTAACAAGGCAATATTTTAAAAAATTTACTGAACGGATGCAAAAAGATATTCATACGAAAGGTGGTTATTCTGATAAAAAGATCTGAAGTTGTGACAGTATCCCAATTATTAGTTTAAGTTCTGGCACTTTGTTTAAATTTTTGGGTAGTTTGCTGGAATAATACTTTTGAAGGTGTTGAAAAGGCTGAGAGCAGCTTTTTATATGGTTGCCTCAATTTTGAATGCTTTTATGTGTGAATGTATAAATACATAATGCTGTAATCAGAATGTATGAGACTGAAAATTGCATATTTCAACTAATTATATATTAGAGTCTAAGTGGGCAGGCAGATAACAAGTATGTGTGCACTATCATTATGCTGATATTGCTGTAATATTTCTTGTTTTACCAGACTAATTTGAGCCATTTAGAGTAGCCACAGTCAATGACAGGCTGCCATAGGGTCATTCCAGCCAAACTGTCAAATTTCAGACAAGTCCGCAGGTGATGACCATCTCAGAAAAAATTGCAAAAAGTATGGCAAACAGGTAATTAGAAAATACGTAAATCCTGAAAGTTTCAGTTCTCTATAATTCAGTTGAGTATTAGAGTAAGGTCAACAGACTTGGTGTCAAAAGTAATGACAGTGAGGAGATTCTAGAAAACCAATCAATATTGTTTAGTCTGTCTTTTTTTTACTTTCTGCACTATAAATACCAATTTTGTTTTCATTTGGATTACTGAACTGTGCTAAGTCATTAGTGCTAGGTTCAGCCATTCCGTGACTTTTTAAATGTTTTTAAATAATTTTAATCAGAAAGGTTCATTTTGTGTATCTATCTTGGAAATTGTCTACACGTTTTGCCTATTAGACATTGCATTTTTTGGATGGAAAAGGTTAATGCTGCATCCTCATACATCCATCTTTCTATTCTTAATAAGCAGTAGTTTTCACTTCTTTATTTTGATTTATTAAATAAGTAATTTTTTTCCAGTTTATTCTAATAGACAGCAGTAATATTGGTTAGTATGGATGATTCAGACAGCCGGTGATCTCCCCACAGGTGCAAATTTTCAGATTTTTCCAGAATGCTTCATTCCTGATTATATCCTCAAATTGCACCATAACAGCAGCCTTTCTGATTTTGTTTGAGAATGTATTTGTTTTGTTTATCTTTTTTGTGTTGAATTGATTGTGTAAAAATTTTATTGAGAAATCTGGGAAACCAAATTGTGGTTTTCTTTATGTATGCAATATAATAACCATAACTATTGTTGTTGTACTCTGACAATGTAAACAGCCATGGGGAAGGAACAGTGATGTGGTTTTCTGATTGCAATACCATGCCACATGGAATCTGGAACTTCTGACATCGGGAAATGGCTACCAGAGCTCTTCATTTTGATGTGCAAGGAAACCCACACGATTGTTTAATAATGAGGAAGTAGAGTGTAAAGAAACCGTGCCTCGGGTGGTTTACCAAACTGAGCCATTCCAACAGGAAGCAAACTTGGTCCCTTGACCTTTCTTGAGTAACCATTCAGTGTTTTAACCACTGGACTACTGTGCTGCCCATAACCACAGTATTAAAGGGCTCTGTTTCTGTTGTTTTGTAACTTAAAACTAAAATTTCTAAGAGGATTGGATTTCATTCTACAACATGGTGGAGTAGATCATCTATGCATAGTTACCACTAACAAGCCTTATATATTCCAGCAACTAATGGGGCCTGGCACTTCTGTCTTTAGCAGGTGGGGGAAAGTCCCTACTACTAGAAGTCCTGTTTAGCTGTGGGGTGGAGCCGGAGCTCAGTTGAGGGGTACCAACACTGGTGGAGTGAGAGGAAATATTGGTACGGTAGGTCTCCAGCATGGATCTAACTGATGTCTGCCACAGCAGGCAGTGAGCTAACCACCTGACCATCTGCTGCCCAAAAAGTGAGCTTTTATTTTTGGCATAGCAAACAAAAAACATACCTACTAATTGTGAAACTAAATTCTAGTTGCTCTACAATGCTAGGAATGGTGCTCTCCTATTGAAATTTCTTAAATCACAGCAAACCTAAAAAAAAACATTTTAAAAAATTAATTTAAATAAATAATATTTTTTAAATGTTAGGAGTTGTATTAAACATTTTAAATATGTGTTAAATTTTAAATCTAAAATATTTATTTCATTTACATAACTTTGCTATTAGTGGCCAGCAGTAATCATGTGTTTGTTGCTTGGTTAGGATCCCTCCAAATATGGCTGATTATCAATTAATTGGCCATTAGTAAAATTTGTAGTAGAAGTTTTGGCCTGCTCTTACTTGGAAGCCAAAAATGTAATCGTAACAATAAAAAGGTATTTTGCTAATGGAAATGAAAGAGTTAAAAACACCTTGAATAATTGCTCAGTTCATGTAAACATTGAGACCTTAATGAAGGAAAGAAAGAAAAAAACAAATGATACATAAACTTTGAAAAACATTTTTAAAAATAATTGAAATCCAAGAAAGATTTCATTGTAAGGACTGACTTATTACCATTAGAATTTCTCTTGGAATATTTGAATATATATAAATATATATATTTATGAGTCCAAAAAGAAACCAAACTTAAAACCGTGCCAACCAGCTGCCGCAGCGTACTCGTGACTGCAGTCCTGTGTATTGATGACCTTGACCTTCAGTTAAATAATAGTTACATCACACCACGTCAATTAGTCATCGATCTACATGCACTTGAGTGAACGTATGTTCGGTGCACTTGAATGATTTGTTGCAAGTTGAACAATGTAAGATCTTGAAGAGCAATATGTTTTGTGTGAAATTCTGTTTCAAATTGGGAAAACTTTTACAGAGACTTTTCTAATGTTGTAACAGGCTATGGTGAGGATTGTTTGAGCCGTACGCAATGTCACAAGTGGTACCAGCATTTCAAACAGGGAAGAACGTCACCGAAGATGATCAAAATCTGGACAACCTTCCACAACAACATATGACGATCAATTGACAAAGTGCGTGCTGTGATCCATGGAAATCGTCGCCTTACTGTCTGTGAAGTTTCCGAAGAAGTAGGCATCTGTAAAATTTGTGCCACGTGATTCTAAAAGAAAAATTGAACATGCTCATGTAGCCGCAAAATTTGTGCTGCGTCTGCTGTCAGATGAACAAAAAGAGAACCGAGTCACAGTCAGTCAGGAGCTCTGTTCTTTTTCGAATGCTGATGAAAGCTTTCTGAAAAGTGTCATAACAGGTAATGAAACGTGGATGTACGACTACAATGTTGAAACAAAAAGGCAGTCGTTGCAGTGGGTTGGATCATCATGCTACGCAACGAAAAATAGCAGGTCAGAGTCACTCATATGAAGGTGATGTTGATTGTCATTTTTGATTAGAAGGGCGTCGTTCATGAGTTTGTTCCATGTGGTCAGACAATCAATAGACAGTTTTACTTGGATGTCCTGAGGCAGCTGAGAGAGGCAATGCGAAGGGGGAGGTCTGAGGCATGGAAAAACAAAACCTGGATGCTGCACCATGACAATGCACCTGCTCTCACGTCATTCCTTATCCGTGACTTTCCCCAGTTGAAATTCACCCTGAAAGGTCACTGATTTCAGTCGACAGAAGAGATCAAAGAAAATTTGCTACGAGAACTGTGCACTATCCCTGAAAATGCATTCCAGGATGTGTTCCAAAACTGGAAAAAATGTTGGGAGCAGTGTGTCAACAGTGGAGGGAACTATTTTGAAGACGACAAGAAGGCTGATTAAATTGTAAGTAAAGCAATAAATTTGGTTTTTAAAAAGTTGGGTTTCTTTTTGGACGACCCTCATATATACAGAGTGATCAAAAAATAACTAAGTAGTGGAAAATTTATTATGTTTTTTGTTTCAATACATGAACTCTTACAATAAAGTATTACAATAAACTGTGTTACAATAAATGCTGAAAATGAGCTTCACTCACGTTTAAACATTTTTCTCCACGTTTTTCATATTCTTAAAAAACGCTTTGCAATTCTTCAGATGTTATTCCTCTACTGAAAATTGATGATGATTTGCTTCAGGTCATTGATGAAATGGAGATTATTTTCAAAGACCTTTGCTTTCACCTGCTCCCCACAGTAAAGGTTTGGGGGCATGTGGTCAGGAGAGCGTGCAGGCCAAATTCCTTTTGATATCAGCTGATCACCGAACACTTCTTCCAGCAGTTTCATCATTTGAGCAGATGTGAGAGCAGTGGCTCTGTCCTGCTTGAAGTAGGCATCTTTGATTTCTTCTTCGTCTAATTCACCAAGAAGGATATATTATGTCATTACAATAACACTGAATTGTTGGGATTTTCAAAAAATATAGGCCCAATAATGCATTTTCTTCATATAGTTACTCAAACAGTTCATGGGGGTTAGAAGTAGACCAAATTCTGGTATTCTGGTTATTAACATATCCAGAGATGATTCAGCATTCATCAGAATGAAATGTTTTACTCAATATGTCGTTTGCTGTTTATATCAATACAATTCTTAAACCAGTTGCAATATTCATCTCGCTTACCATGGTCTGCAGTTTTCAATTCATGCACAATGTTCTCATTGAACAGTTAAATATTTTACTCCTTTAATGCATTATGGGCGCTCCCATATGAAATATCCAATTGGTGAGAAAGTCGATGCAGTGATTTTGAAAGGCTCTGAAGCGTGCGTCTGAAATTTTTTGCAGCTCTCATCCACACTGTTGGCCACCTGATAACCCTCAACTGAACCAGTATCTTCAAATTTGCTAATCAGTGCCCTTACAGTGTTTCTGTTTAGAAGCTTTGCATTAGGAATTCTTGTAAGAACTCATTTTGAACTCTTGTGGTGTATTTACTGCTATTTGCGTGCACTTTCTCCATGAGAAAGATTCGTTTGGGCTTTTGAAAGAACCATTACACAAAAATCTTGTTTCACTTTTGCAAATTGTGTTCAATACATGGAACTACATCACAAACAACAAAGCACAAGGAGAGGAATAAAAATGATTACATATATACTCCACTGCATAGTTACCTTCTGATCACCCTGTATATATAAAACTTAGGGTGATAATGGAATATGTGCATGTTTTCATCACACACTAATATGTAAGAAACCAGTAAATTAATCAGTTTTAAAGTCTGATCTTCATGACATAGAGAGCCTTACCACTGTTTTTTGTCTAATTATGTATGCTTAGTATATTATCTGAGTTGACTGATCAGGAACTGGTAATTCAAGAAATTGTCATTTAAAATATTAACAAACTCAGTGGTCAAGTTGTCTGCTGTTATAAAGAAAAGATTGATAAATATCTTAACTTGCACAAATATTAAGTTATACCTTTGACAGATTCATAATTGTTCTCAGTTTTTAATCTGTGTTTGTAGACCAGTATTACTTTCACAACTTGGGATTTCACATGGTTGTGTGTTTTAGATTTAGAAATTGCTTGTTGATTAGTTTAACAAAAATCTTTAAGCTTTTGATTTTAAGTACTAAAATTTCTATTATATTTTTGAAAGCCTTTAGAAGTTTCATCATATGTTTGAATCTATATTTGTAGAACATGTTGCTTTTAATATTTTGGCTTTTAAATTCACCTCTCTGTGCATTAATTGGGATTGGATATACCTGTATTGATTAGGTAAAACTTTTGGGAATTTCAGTTTCCACCATGGAATCAATCCTTCTTTTCTTTCTTTTTTTTTGAATAAACTTAATTCTCATTAATGTGTTACAGTTTGAATTGTGTTTTTAGACTAGTATTACATTTTTTAAAATTTTATTTTTACCTAGTTATGTGCAGGGTTGTCAATCCTGGGTTGAGGAGAGGGACCCACTAAAATACATACACATTATGAGGTATGTTTTCCATGGATTTCTTATCAATGAAATTATTCCTGAAAATGCTATGTATGTATGGATATGTGAGAAACAGTCATCATGGTACACAATGAATCTTTTTTTCCTTGTCTAGATACTAAATGGGATTTTTCATTTGACTGCAGTGTTCAACTTTTCAGCCAGGAAAGTTGAAATGCGGCACTAGATGGCATCGTCGTTTGTTGTGGACCAGATGGGGGGAAAGAAAAGCATTGCTAAAAATGTGTTTGAGATCGACAGAGAGGTACTGTGCAATTTTGTCACTGATTTAAAATGTCAATTTGGTTAGGAGTAATAATAGTAAAACCTGTATTTCATAATGCAAAGCAATCATTACAGTTCAAACAAATTCAGCCCGTGCTTGTCCATTATGATGATTTTTGTTAGTCTGAAAATGAACAATAGTATCATTCCCATACAAGATGATGAAATTAATTTTTGCTTTGGAAAATGCTTTTTTTAAAACTAGGTAATAGCAGAAGGATTAACCAACAAATTGTTAATACGAATTAATATTTGATTTTATCCTGGACGTTATGCTAATTTATGACTTATTTTAACATCGTTAACATTTTTGCTACTCAAGTGACTCATTTTGTATGGCTCTTGAAATTCTGGCAGTGTGCTGAAATTTTATTCAGCTTTTCTTTCCCTAAATTTGTAGACAAGCATTTAGCGTTAGTAAGGTTACAGAGGTGCTTGTAGAGGATTTTAAAAACTAAATTTTTAAAAATCTGATGAAATTCAAATAAAAACCCTTAGTATGAAAACTGACATGCACACATTCTTTAAGGCTACAGAACCTTCCCCTTCTAGTAATTGAGAAGTTCAAGAATCTTCATATGAAGAAATCTTATCTGTTTATTTACATCAAAGACAATACATCTTAAGGTCAAATTCATTGAAGTCTAGTAATTCCATTTTTTTCAGGTAATAACATTGTCCATGGGTTTAGTTTTTTTCCCTAAAAATCTAAGAAGAAAAAAACCATTTGAGTGTTTTTTGAAGGATTTAACTTAAATTTTCAATAGGTGAGGACTATGTGGGGTACATTTATATTGTTACTTGTGAACTAGTTAGATTAACTTAACAAACTTATTAATCAAACACTACCATACACTGATTAGAGAATAATCACAATAGTTCCATACTTTAGGGCACAAGGTATAATGTCTAGCCAGGGGCAGTGGTTGATGCATGCAGACAAAGGAGAATCAAATAGTCTATTTTGGGAAAGATCAGCAACTCAGGCCAGTTAAGTGGAGGACAAGTGATGAGAAGGTGGATGTGGCATCTTCATCTTTAAAATTAGTGATGCTAGAATAGCTGAACAACTTGACAGTCCTTATGTTTGGGGCTGTCTTCTTTTGCTTCCAGGGCATGAACTGGTCTCTCATAAAGTAGAACAGTCTTGTCATGACTTATGATGTTCTCTTAACTGCATCTTTTATTCCTGTCCTTACCTCATAAATGTTTCGAGCTGCTGTATTCTCAGACTTTTTGCCGTCTTGACCATTTTGAAAGAAATTAAGATTAATCATAGTATATGACCAACAGGGAGTCTCTTGAGGTCATCAAAGCAAGGACATAACAATACTAACTAAAAAAAAAAAACAATAGTATGATGAAATTTTGCTTGTATAAATTGTGATCCATTCTGAAAATCTGTCTTTCTGAAACTGCATTTTGATTCATCCGAGTTTAAAATACACTTTCTGTAAAGCAGAGATTGTGTAGTTTTGTGTATACCAATGATGATGTTCAAATGCTCTCATATATGTACAAATTATCAAGCGAAGGACTTCTCCCATGTAGTTGTGTAGATTATCCCATGTTAGATTACTACTATTATTATTGTATTTAGGATTTTAAGCTTCTTTTATCATGAATGATGACAAAGTGGTACTTTTGTTGTTATACTGTTTAGCCAGTATAGGGATTCTGTCACCCTTGTCTGCTGGACTCTGTGGTTTTCCTTCACTTCCAGTCTGAAGATTTATGGTTTGTTTTTTCATTAGTGTGGCTAGATCAGGAATGTTTGTATTGGTCATTGTTTTCACACAATTCCTCCTTTTGTTTTGGCTTTCTGAGTCCCAAGCTGATATAATAACACTACAGTGAACTACAGGATATGAAAGCTAACCAACTAACAGTAGAAATAAATGATTTATTCCTTCACATACTTCATTTTATTTTTATTTATTTATTTTTTAGATGGTTACAGCTCTTGATTGTTTCTAAGCCTGTGTTGGAAAACATGATATTCTGCCGTCAGGACGATTTGAACTGGCAGGTAAATTAATTGCTCAGTTAATGCATATATATTTAGAGGTATTAAAGATGCCTTTATAGTTTATAGTCATAAAATTTTCAAATATTTTAACATTAACTTAACTTACTACGAAAGAAGTATGGGTAAATTTTCTTTATAACAAAATTTTGCTGAACTGTTCTCAGTTGAGTTCATGTGATAACTACATCCATGTGCCTGACATTGAATCCTGCCCAAGACACCCCTGTCTTTATTATTTGTAGTAGTTCTAAATTTCTTATATACAAATGCAGGTGGTTAAACTTTTATATGTCTGAATTGAATCATTTATTCAAACTTTGCAAGAGAAATACCTGGACTGTTTATGTTCATGTTGGTAAATGAATGTGATGTTGAACAGTGTATTTTTTCCAAAGGTAAAGTCCAAGCATTTCCATCAATACAAGTCTAGTTAACTATGAATGAACATGCTTACAATTCAAATTTTCTTCTTTTAAGTTCAGAAGTACAAAATATTTTTTTTTAATTATAAGAACATAACTGTAGCATGCATCTGACAAATAATTATTAAAGAAATACCATAGACGCTGCGTTGTTACCAGCTGTTAAACAGTTAGTTTGTGAAAAATCTCTTTTTTTTTCAGTAGCCTTACAGTAATAGTCCAATAATGCTGATATCTCTGAATTAACAGAGATGTAAGGGAGGTAACTGAATCTGAGTCAGCATGCACCCACACATGCAAATACAATCATATAGAAATTTGTGTTGGTTGCTTTTAGATAGATGCAATTTTGAAAAAAAAAAAAAATCTTTGACAATGCAACACTGAAGTTAGATTTTCTGGGGTTTGAACTGAATATTTCAGAGAATTAGTTTTACAGCAGTTTTGATTTAAAAAAAAACAAAACTTGTTGATGTCATGGTTAATTACTTGTGCTAATTAGTGAGGAAATATTGTGGTCATAGTGAAGAAAGTTATTGTACCAAATGAATTTGGAAAGTAAAAGAAAGATCTCCAGGTTTGATGCGTCATTTGTGAAAAAAAACTAGATCTTTCATATTTAATATTTATCTCTGTTGGTGGATACAAGTAATCACAAGAAGAATATGGTGGTATCCTAGTGGGGAACAACTTTTGAAGTCCTATTACTGGTAGAACAAGTAAAAGAGTCTCATTTTTACATTTTGTTGAAGCCACAAACTTTTAGGTAGAAAATAGTGAATAAAGTCTTTACCCATAAATTTGCATTGAATATTTATTGAATAATTAAGCAATATGTAAATGAAAATTTAAAATTTTTTAAATTAACAGCTGACTTTCCAAATGTAAGGAAACTGATTGCACTTGATTAAGTTTTATTATAACTACTATAACCAATTTTAAAATGTTTCATTTGATGGATTTGTCAAAGAACTTTCTGTTAGAAGCAGACAGTACATCTTAACTGAGGATCTGGTAGTTGAATGTTTTGGACAAATGATTTGGAGGTGCTGCTAATTAGCAATCCATTTTGGATAAATGGTTTTAAATGATTGCTTCAGCACTAGGCACTTGTAGAAAACATTACACTTTTGGCGTAGCTCTCATTGATGCTGGATGCTCTTACCTTGTTAGGTAGAACCCAGATTTCTAATGCTGAGATGTTTCCATCTCTGCTCGCATACTACTTTCCAAACCATGCGGGTAGTATCTTCCACATCATTGTGAATGATGTACTAAAATCCCAAGAAAATTAACTCAAATTGAAGAGTCAAATGCTGCGCAGAGTTCCATGCATGACTGGATTATATTCTTCACATACGTTTAGAATGGAACAGCTTAAATTTAAGTAGAGAATGGCAGTGACATTTTTGGATGTAAACTTATCTATTGTTAACAAAAACAAAATTCCCTAACACACACAGCAAAGCTCACAACCAGACCAACAAGATGCATAATGTATAATATGTGAATGGTAAGTATAATAGGTTAGGGAAAAAAAAATTATTTGATAAGCTAAGGAATAGAAAAGTGATTGTTCAAGGCAGGTTTAAGATTTCTAATTAAAAAAAAAATTCCATGATTTTTAACTCCGACTTTGAACAGAATCTGCCCAAAATCCTGACATTACCGATTTCCATTAACTGCCAGTCACATGGTTAAGTGAGGCAAAATCTTCATGACCAGACTAAAAGAGAAAAAAACTTCTCATAGATCAATGGTTCTTAACCTTTTTTGAGTCACGGACCCCTTTGAGAATCTGGTGAAAGCTAGGACCCCCCCTCCCTATAAAAATGCATATAAGCACATAAACACAACATTTTGCATACAATGAATATACTTTATTGAAAATTGATTGCCTCATACACAAAGTATAAAACAATCTTTACAAAGAATTATGTTTCTCTCACTCTTTTTCATGCAAAAATTAATGGCCACTCCATGAAAAAATGAAATACATCCAACTGGTGCAAATTAAACAAAACAAAACTTTAATTCTGCTCAAAAGTTCGTTTCAATGAAATTGTGGAGCGGTCTTTGACAAGGCAACACGCATGTCATGTCTGACATCCATTTGATTTTGACTTTTCGTTTTCATGTGAACAAGTGCTGAAAACTCTGACTCTCAAAAGTATGTAGTAGCAAACGGAATCAGAGCACCCATAGCTCGCTTTGCCAGACAAGGGTAGGCTTGTGTCAACGAACACCAGAATTCTCCAAGACTCTTGGAGTTGAATTCATTATGTATCATTTCCTTTGTCTTCAGGTCAATGAGGTCATTTTTTGGCACGGTATTCATCATTGATACATTCTGTCAGCAATGAGAGGATTATGAATCCATATTTCAACTTTAAGGTCACCTGAGCAGAAGTAACCTTTCAAAGAGTTCTGCAGTGTATCCAGATGTCTGCAGCTTTCTGCCTTCAGAGAAATTGACAGGGCTTTTGTCACTCTCGATTCCATCCCACAGAAGCACTTCCTCTAACATTGGAAAGTTTGCATAGTTGTCTGCCTTCAATCTCCTTGTCCACAGTGGCAGCTTGGCCAAAAGAACTTGCAGTCTTTCAGCAGCATCCATAATGGTGACTGCAGGGCCTTGAATCGAAAGATTCACCCTCATCATATGGCCAAAAAATATCTGCCAAGTAAGCCAAGCCATGAATGAACTCCTCCCTGTCAAACTATTCTGAGAATGGGCTTTCTTTTTCTCTCAAAAAAAGTGAAACTTCTGCCCAAGGTTCAATCAAGCGATTCAAGATTTTTCCTCTGGAAAGCCAGCGAACTTCTGTGTGGTAGAGAAGAACTTCATATGCTGCTCCCATTTCTTGACAAAACCTCTTGAAAACGCGATGGTTCAAAGCATTGGCTTTGATGAAGTTGGCAGAGTCTTTGATGCCAATGCATGGCAATGTAGAAAAAAATGGGTCACAATGACCTGAGGAGCTTCTTTCTTCACCAAAGCAGCAAAACCAGATGTTTTGCCAAGCATCACAGGTGCTCCATCTGTGCACAGAGCACCAAGATTTTTCTTCCAGTTTAAGTTTTGCTTGGCAAAGAAACTATTCATTATTTCTAAGATGTCGATGGCCTTTGTAGTTTCCAAAAGGGGCTCATAAAATAGGAATTCTTTGATGGCATCAGCATGCATATAACGGATGAAAACCAGGAGCTGGCTGCACTGAGAGACATAAGTAGTTTAATCCATTTGCATGCTGAACAGAAATGGCGTAGCTGCCAATTCCTCCATTACTTGCTTAAAATATTTAAAGAAATGTCAACAGTTCTGGAGTGGATGACGACATTTGACAAAGGCACCGCTTCAATTTTCTTCCTCTGCTCCAAGCCACAAACCAGCTCGATAATTTCCAGGACACATGGCTTTATCAAGGTCTCTCCAATCATATGTGGCTTCTTTTGTGTTGGGGCAAATCCAATTTTTGGTAAAGTTCCAGCTTTCTCAAATCAAGTCGCCTTCGCACGAAAAAGATCAACACTGTCCGATGTATTTTCACGGTGGACAGATGTGAGATGCTCCTTCAGCTTTGTTGGCTTCATGCTTCCATTGGCAAAAACCTTGCCACACAGGAAACACTGCGGCTTTTGTGTCCCATCACGTCAGCGATGAAAGTAAACCAAAGGATACGTATGCTTCGTTGTACTTCCTTTTCTTTGACATTTCCAACTTGAGCTAGTCCAGCAAAACAAAGAAATGTGATGTAATTTATATGGAAAGCAGTAACTAATGAACACAAATTAAATTAATAAGCATTCTAGTTTATTAATAAGTTTTCATGTTATTTTAAGCCTTACTGGATTTTGACATGCAAAAATGTAACCATAGCATAGGTAATTGAATATATTTAGGAAAAAGCATGTATCTGAAGAACCCTCAGTTAAACCTCAACAGTATATGAGAAGATTCCTAAGTCGTGATAAACCATGGAAAATGAGAAATAAGCACTTAATATGGAGTGGCACAAGGTGGCGGTTGTGCAGACAACGATGCTACCAATTTGAATGTTTCAGGGAGAATGCCGACATCTACTCGTTTCTCATGATTGTTCCCTCATCAGCCAATTAACATTTTGTTTCTAAAAATAATAATCTCATAACATGCAGTAACACATTCCTCACCTGATCAGTCAGCACCCTTCCTCTGGAAAGCCATGAAGTAGCGGAGTAGCAGCGAAGTCTTCATGAATTTATAGCAGAGGTTTGTGGAATGGCAGATACAGCTGGACAGTGTAAATGTCTACCTGCCAAACAATAGCCAACAAGTGGACAAAGCAAATTGACAGTGCTTTGATAGCAAGCCTACAATTCCCATGCAGTAGGACCCTTGTGGACCCTACAACAACAACAACAACAGCACACAATGACCAAAACCTGGCCCTACATCTCTGTCCAGCCCTACCCTACCATAACAATAACAACTCTCACAGCAGCTTTAAATTGGTTTATGTCCACTCAGCAACTCCAGGTAACAATAACATGAACTGTCTAAAGTAAAGCTAAATAGCAAATATATCACTGCTTGAGGATAAGGCAACTTAACAACATAGTAACTTTAATCTTGTCTTTGCCCTTTTCCTGCTGATGGTTTTTTGTTGTACATCTTTCAGGATGCCATTGTGAAATTGAATACCTGAAGGAACAAGAAGTGAGTTGTTTAGTGGATTTGTGATTTTTATTTTGCTAGTTTTAATGTTTTTAGAAAGAGAGAAATAGAGGAAGGGTGATGGATAAACATTTGGTTCTCTAGTAGTTTTTACTGTTCTTGGAAAGAAAAGGATTCGATTGACTGAACAGGTTATAAACATATCGTGTGCAGTAAAAATTAATTTTTCTCATTTAAAACCAAAAATTGTTTTCATGGTTTTTGACATTATTTAATTTAGCTCAGGAGAAACATTGATCTGATTTTAAGGAAATTGATTTCCTGTGAGTGTGTGTGTGTGTATTTTGTTGTTTGTTGTTTTTCCAGCTGAAAGAAAATCTGTAAACTGACAAAACTAAGTATAAAGAATGGAAAAATCCACAGGAACAGTTGAGGTAAGTTTGAAACCTTCGCTTAGAGACTCTGCTGTCTTTCTCTCTCTCTCATAGTGTGAGCAGATGCTGCCATACATTATTTTGAGTAAATTCATTCCCACAGACACCTTTGGAGACCCTTACAGCAAGATTAGAATTGAACCTAAATTTTATTTTTTTTACCTCTCAAATTACTGAATAGAATTTATTGTTATGAGAATTTATCTGTGGTGTTTTTTGTGTTTAACATTTTTGGGAGTTTTTATCACCATTTAAGGGATCTAATTTTTATTATGTTTCAGCAAACTTTTTATGTTGCTGTCTTCAGGATTCTCTTTTGTCAACATTTCTTGTGTCTATAATCTCATTTTTCATTGAATTTGGTGACTAATGACCATTTAAAGTTAAGCAGGTGTAGCTACCATATTTTTCGAGTTATAAGTTGAAGTGGTGTATAAGTCGATAGTACAACCATACTTTTGTACAGTAATAGTATAAAATTTCTGTTAGGGTTACAAAGCAGCTTTGGTGGATAACATCAGAGAGAGAGAGAGATTTGGGGAAGGAAAGAGTTTTAGGTAGGTAAAGAAAGAGAATGAAGGCGAAATAAAGAAGCCTCAATCCGTATGGAACACAGTTTGATATCAATTTTATCTATCAAATAAAAAGTTGAATCACAGGTACGGTGTTACAAGTTATGTAAACCCTTAGAAATAGTTCTTAGAAATTAGTGAGTATAGCGGTATAACCATTTAGACTGCGTTGTTTGTGCATTCGTGTAGTGATACAAAAACCGTCTTTGTTTACAAATTATCCTCAGAGTAGACTGAAGACAACATGGGCCTTCCACGTCAACAGAGATCTAAGGGAGGTAACTGAATCTGAGTCAGCATGCACTCACACATGCAAATACAATCATACATAAATTCCCCATGGTACTTAAGTGTCCCATGTTTCCAGTATCATGATTTCATCCATATATGTCAAAGTGGAGTATAAGTTGATGATCAGGCCCTTGTAGAAAAAAGTATTGACTTATATGCCAAAAAATACAGTACTTAAAAATATGAGTTACATTTGAGGAAATGGAGTTATAGACACATCTACATATATTACTGTGTAAGCTGGTGATCATATTATTACATACAATTTGTTGTTAATTTGTCAGTAATATTAGGATTCGCACAGTATGAGTTCTAATCTAAACTGGCTGTCAGAAGTTATATAACAATTAATTTTGATGGTTTTCAACAGTTTTGTTTATTAATAGCTGGCATGACGTCTCTTAGCTGTAATTAGTATAAACATAGAATTGATATTGGGTTCTTTGATAGGCAGAGACATAGAATAACTCCAACATCAAAAGAGCTGAATAGAATTGCATTTCATTGGAGAACTTGGTGGTAAACTGATTTTTGAAATGTAGGTTTAAATAGTATGATATCAGTGGAAAGTTAACTAATTTTGTGGGCATGTTGTTTGTAGTGATCTTGTGGAAGGACTAAGATCTTTCTGTTTTGGCAGATTGTCCTCACTTTTTAACATCCATCCCTCCCTTTTAGTTGAACCTACCTGGGTGAGTCAGGTCATGAACTTTTCACTGACCAAAAAGTTTTGCAGCAGCGATATTTTGACATTATCTGCAGTATCTATTTTCTTCTGTATAATTTTCTTTTCAGAAAAAGCTTGACAATCTCTTGTCCATACAAGCCAACAGCAATACACATACAAATGACATTGGTAAGATTTGCTGTATCAAACTCAGCCTCCTTTAATAAATCTGATTTGTTCAGAAACCTTTTAGTTGACTGCATGAAATTTCATGTGTATTAACAGCAATCATCTGGAAACTGGGCAATGTCTGGATTGTACCAAACAGAAACTAGCCTGAGATTGTTCAGTTTCCATTTGCTTTCATTGAATGGAAACTCAATATTTCATGCAGTGCTTTTTCTAAAGATTTTAAAAAAATGTTGTTTTCTTTCTGAAACTAGTTCACAGTTGATAGGGTATAGTATAGTTTAGTATATATAAAATATGAGGGGTTTGAACAAAATTAGGTTTATCAATTTTGAGTAAAATATTATTTGTTTAGAACAGTTTACTGAAAATGAATAATGGTTTCATTACTGTTGTTTCTAAATAAGAAAGAAAAAATAACTCCTCCTCATATCAAGTTATCAAAAATCTAAATTAAATTATTGATTTACATTTTCTGCAAAAGCAGTTTCTTTCTCTTTTCCTCTTTCCTGTAGGGTTTGTGAGCAGATGGCCAACCTGGTAAATTATTATTGTTTTTTTTTTAAATGGAAAATGTTTGTGGGTAATTAAGCGTATGCATTATCCACCTCATCTTGTCAAGAGGTCCAGCCAAATACAGCCATTCTGAAAAGTTTAGACTCCTGCCCTGTGATGTTATAGTTAAACTAATGTTAACTAGTAAAATGGTATGCTTGCTTTATCTACTGCAGGCAGAAATATCTCCAAAGTATATGAATTTAAAAAAAAAAAACAGGTATGTGGCAAAACAAACTGTTATATTTCCTTTTTAGAAAATTATCTGGTGAAAAGGAAATTGAAGAGCTTCAGAAAAATATTACAAATGAATTTCAAGGCACTTTTGCTTTTTGTTGTTTTACTTGTGGCTATTTGTTTGGGTACCTTCTGGTTTTTGTATACATTAGTGGAGAGATTTCATCTTGTAGTTACAGGGTGCTCGTGTGCTTTGGTTTTATACAGATTGAGATAAATAGACGGAGGGTTGGATTAAAGACCTGAATAGTCTCTCCTCCCTCAAAAAAAAAAAAAAACTCTATTATTGCTCTACATTGCACCCAAAGCACCTGCCCTGGGGAAGTTTTGCAGGAACAGATTTTTTAAAAAATTAATTTACTAATTTCTGATATTGTCTTTTTTATTTTTATCAATAATGGACTCTTTACTAGAAAAACTTCACAAGACCTCAGTCAAATTACCAGACATATGCTGGTGGCCATAATTGTCACATAACCTTATTTTAAACCAAATATTTTGTTTATTTCTTGTTACAGGGTGAAAATGCACAGTTTCAATATTTGTAGGCTCTGTACATTCTCTCTTAATGTAGTAATCTCTTGTGAAGTTGATTGTACAGTAATAAAGCAGTACTATTGTTTTGACTTTTATTTTAACAAAATAAATCTATAAATAATAAATCAGAAACAAAAGAAATGTCACGCATAATAAAATGTATGCACTAGTATACACCAGTAGAATAAAAGGGCAAAGTTCCCTGTAAAGCTGAAAACATTGTAAAGTGTGTTTCAAAGTCAGCAGGATCTTGGGTGAGGTGATAAGATGTCTTAGAAAAGGTTTTAGGACATTTAACCATTTTTTATTAGTAATAGTCTGATTTATGGACAAAGGTGTTTTCCTTGTGGCACAATTGAAATTTTAAAAATTTCTGATAAGGATTGTATAATGATAAATAATTTCTCTGAGAGTTCCTGTAATGTTATGTGCTGAATATAAATGTTATTGGTTAGGCATTAGTAGTGCTAGTAGCTATTTAGTAGTCTCCACCTGAACAAATACCGGAAGCAGAACAGTATAAATATTTGTAAAAACAGACTAGCTGAGGTTTTTGTTTAAAGAGAGTTTAAAGCTTCCTGCTCTGCTGACTTAAAATAATCATTTTACTTTTATCACTGAAAATCTACTGCAGATAAGGAATTCATTTCAGATTGTGCTTTATTGATAAAATTCAGTGACTTGCCATATTAGTTTAGCAGCTGCCATAAATGTATGTATTTAGAGACAAAATTTACATATTTGAGGTGTGTATTTGACATCTAGATGGCAAGCTACGTAGTTAGTAACTTTAATTCTACATAACTCCTATTTGTAAAGTGAAAGTATGTTGAGGTTGTGGGAAGTTAGAATTATCGCTTTGCAGAGTATGAGTTTTGTTTCTTGAGCAAACCTGCCAATGTTGTTTATACTGTTAGGTTTGTGTCAGGCTGCCTCAGAAGCTATACTGATGTTCTGCTCTGTATTGCAGGTTCCACCAACAAATTTCAAAGCACGTTGAATGAATTTCAGAGCAAGTTAACAGAGATGGAAGACTTACAGATGGAGGTTTGTTACCGTTGTGATTTATTTTAGTTTCTTCATAGAAAGGGTATCTGGTACTGATTGACACATTGCTGCTCTAAGGGGCAATAAGAAACAACCAAATTTAACTGGGCAGACTCAAATTTGTTAATTGTTTTGGATAAACTTTTGTTTTAGATTTTCAGCTGAGCCCTATCCTTTCCTTTCTTAGCTTTGCTTTTGTGGTTTAGTGATGCAAACAGTTTGTTGCCTACACATTAATACCATCTTGGGTTTATAGTACAGAATATGTCCTGGGCTTATAATGTAAACAGGGTCTTTCCTATACTTACAGTGCAGACTCTGTGGTATCTTTGATTGTAGGTATGAGCAGAATGTTGTTGTTTAAAAAGTACTACTATTCATTCTCTCCTTTAAATAGTTTCTTCTCTTACCTGAAGTATAGTTTTGTGACTTTTCACCTTGTCATATTTCAGCTTGAGCTCAGGCAAGGGACACCGATCAGTAAGGCAGATCATTTGCAGGAAATGGAATCCAAGCTGCTGCTAGATCTGGGCAAGTTAGAACAGGAAGCCAAAGTGAGTCTCACCTATACCCAAAGTATCTGCTCTTGTTTGCCTCCTCCATATGGTAGCTTTTAGATTTTATCTTAATCTCTCTAGCTTTGTTGAAGCTTCTCAATTTAAGATCCTTTCCTGTATGTCATATCCTCTTCTAAAAAAAAAATTATTTATTTACTAATTAGTATTGAAAGGAAAATAAATCATCAGGGTCAGGAACACTGAATTCTGAGAAATTAGCAGACTTTACTTATTCCAGAACTAAAATATTTCTTGTTAATAACTTATCTCAGTAAATATAAATTGTTGCTTAAATAATTGTCAGATGTTGCCAGAGGATGGTTAACAAAGTGAAGAATTGAATAGATGGTTTCTCTCTGAAGCTTCTATTTTACTGTTGTTGAGGACAAGTATGGGCATTATTAGTTGAGAAATGTTTTCACTTTTATGTTGTGGATGAACCAACCTACCATTTTTCCAGGCTGGATTATTCATGATTTAAAATATTCAGACAGCTTTGTTGATCTGGGGGTTGTGGGGATGCTAATTATCTAACTCAAACATTGTGCTCTGTGGTTCATAAAATATTTCAAACCTGCATCTGTCATATTCTTTCTTTGTGTGTTGAGGATAGATCACAAAAACTGTCCACGCCTTTCCATTTATCGTACACTTTCTTTTGGTTGTTGTTATGGTAATGTTTTTGATTTGAGTAAGTTGGAACAAAAAAACTGCATGACATTCCAACCAAAATCAGCTTCCAAATTTCTGATAACATGAAAATATTTGTTGCTAATCAATATTAGAGATCCAGAAATTATTTTCTCATTGAGGATCTTGTTCCATTAAAATCAGAAGACAAACTTAAATATTAACATTTCATCCAGGTACATCAAGTTTGCATGTAGTCTGCCTCTATATACATACAAGAGGAACCCCAAAAGAAATATCTATTTATTTTGTGAGGAATGGTAAGTGGTATGGTAATAAAAATCATACACAAAATTTTTTATATATCTTGCCACTATTCTGGAAGTTTTATTTCTTTTATTTGCCAGGAAATAACATATTACAGCAGTTTTAAATGGTTGATCCATATGTTAAATGGATTAGTAATTGAGGTTCTTCATTAGGTGATGATGAATGTGCATGGACACTTATGCATTGATGATATTGCTGTGAGGTTAGGGTTTGAATTGTGTGAAAAGTGGAGAAATAGAACTCTAACTTAGACCTTGCTGTGGGAAACTGGCAGGAGCTGTCAATGGAGACAGTACACAGAAGGTTGAACTGATTTGGCAAACGGACACAGAGTTGAGTGAGAGTTAGCCCGTAAAGATGATTAGTGATAACCTTGATTAATGTAAAGTTTTTGCATGGTGGGCTCGCATAACCCTCAGAACATCAGAGACTAGTGGACAGTGTGAGAATGTTGAGAGAAATTCTGTTCACCAGTAGTTGCTCAATAAAGACGACATTTCAATATAATGATTCTGACCGGCTCCACATTGGCAGTCAGTCTGTAGATTAAGATGGCGACTTGAATGAATGAAATTTTTCTCTCAATAGGTTTTTTGACTGGCACTAAATTTAAAGTTATGAAAACCTGTTTCTTTTACTGATTGATTTTCATGAATAAAAAGGATAAATATTTGGACATAAAAACGTTTAAAAATAAAAACTTCTCTTTCAACATGTAAACAAAGAGAATGTTCAGAAGAGAGATTCACTGATAAGAAAATTGGCTAGAAAGTATCAATTTGAAGGTAAAAAATTAAAGTGCTCGTGTTGTTGTTGTGGACATACTAACAAATCTGAAATTTTGAACAAATTAAACAACCCAAGCCAAGTATTGTCACTTGGTAAATGCTTTTTTTTAAAAAGAGAATGAAAATATACCTAGATTTTATCACTAAAAGAATGGTAAGGTGTGTGACGAATCTAGTTGAATTGTTTCTGTATTTTGACATTTAAGAATATCAGCAGACACATGATAAATCTAAATGACCAGATGGTGGTTTGATTTGAACAAAGGCATAACTTCAAACCAAATGGAAATTTTTAGACTAATCCTTGACTAGGCTTTGTTTGAAAATCTACTTTGTTTAATGTACTGCTGCTGATGGTTTTGTTAAAATTTGAATTTTGTTTTCTTTAATCTAATACTAATGTGCATGTGTATACCTCAGCTACATTTATCACATATTTGTGTAGCTTGAAACTACAATGATCCAGCTTTCCAGATAGAGTGCTTTTGATACTTCATTGGTGATATACATGGTGTAAGTGAAAAATCTATCATTGGCTCCCTCCTCTCTTCAAAATCTTTTTTTTTTTTTAAAGTAAAAAATATTCATCAAAAGATGAATTTGCCTGAACAGTTTAGTTTGTATTAGATGCTATTATATAGGTTTTAGCACTATTGAAAATGATGTTTTATCAAAATTTGACACAACTCTGTATGCCACCCAGAATAATGAAGAACTGTTTTGGATCTGCATTCCATTAGAAATCTTGGCCGGTGGAGCAGATGGTTGGCCGTGATTGACTACTAAAGCAGTTTTCAAAACTTTTGCAGAATCTTACTGATTGAACTAACACTTTATAAGACATAATTTTCCAGGACTATGTTTAAATCAGTGTCAGGAAACGGTTCCTGAAACATCACCACTTGAAAATTACAGTACATTAGCAACATCCACCAAAAAATGACTTCGTACATATCTGGCATCTGTACACCAGGAATATTATGATACTTTTTCAGTATTCAGTACAATAAAATTGTACACCAAATATAGCACACAAGCAATTATTGTTCAGGAAAGTTCACATTTGGTGGCTTTTTTATTTTCCAGTTTTTAGTGATGCTCAGCTACTATGCATCAAGTGCATAACTTCTCTCGGACTTCAGATATTGGTTCCTAGGTTGGACACATCTGTCAACAATAGAGACATTTTTTGGAACTATGTTTTAACTATGCTTGAAATTTTGCTATGCAGTGATGATGCTACACATTTCTGATCTTGCTGTTTTGCTAGTGTTCAACCGATTGTCTTGGTAAAATTTGAATGCTTTGATAATTTTATAAATCATAAGCAGTTTTGGTTATTATCTGTCTCTCATTCATTCATTCATTCATATCCACAGACAGAGTATGCAGGTCTTTGCCATAATAATAATAATAATGGCTTTCAAAAACAGAGCTTCAAGAAATGGTTTAGTTTTGTAGTTGATTTATCTGACCACATTATCACCACTATAAAATGCATGTTAGCCAAGATGCTTACCCATCTTTTTTTGCTGTTCATACATATTGTGAGTTGACCAAATGTGTTTAGGGAGGAAGGTGTAAGTAATCACTAAACAAACCATCTTGTATTTTATTCAGCAGAATTGCAATGACTGCCAACATTTCAATTGTTGTAGCACAACATCACTGCCATGGCATGGTTCCTGCATAAATCGGGTATCCTGGAAAATTGTTTGACAAAGCCACTAGTGACAGATGAACATTAAGGCCATTGCCTTAACAGTTGCAATATGTATGTTGGCATGCCTTTTGTATGTGTGCCATTCATACTCTTCACTGACAAGTTTAAAACGTTTACTACTTCACATTTAGACATACATGTTGTTGGAGACAGGTTTGTGTTACATTTGAGCCAAGTATAGTCAATTTGGAGCAATACTTTGAGCAGGTATTTGGTAGGAAATAAGTTGGATCTTACATTTATTGATGGATGTCGTCTTTATGTATTTACCACATATTGCAGGAAGATGGAATAACAATATATGCATATGCACATCATGGAAGTTTTGGAATGGATTGTAGTAAACCCTGTGCAGCCATGGAGGGAGCATCTTGATAAACAGTTGAGAGTCTATTGACCAAAGTTAATTTCACAACAGAATATATATATGTGTTGAGAAATTAGAAATGCTCATGCAAAATACTGAAACTTGACTTTTTATAAATTTATTGTCACTTATTGGGGAATAAACATGCATGTGTGAATCCTATAATGTTTGAGTTATTATGATATACACATCTTTTTCTCTGTAAAATAAATGAATTATTTGTTTGTAGAGTTCTGCCGAGGTCCTTCCATTGATGAAACCTATAAGCGATTTTTGAAAAAACTTAAACAGTATGAAGTCTTTATGGAAAAAGCCCAAAAAGCTAAGGTAAGGGTGAATCAGTTAATTAATTAACACTGTTTCTGTTATTGTGAGTCTTTGAGCAGATTGTTCATTTGTTAAAAAAATATTATAAACAAAAATGAAAAAAAAAAAAAAACAGGTTTTAATAGTTCAGCACAGTTATGCATGGGTCTTTGCCTTTCCCACTGCTTTTGCAACAACTTTATCCTCGGAATGGTCTTGGTTCTTGAAACCTTTTACACATTTGATACATGGAGGAAATCTCTGGGAAACGTAAGAAACCATGCCAAGGAGATTAATCAGATGCAGCTGTTTCCATTGCAAGACATTGACTTTAGCAGGCCAACAACCTAAGCACTGGACTACTGCACCACCCATATCGCTGATTTATGCTCATGAGCTCTAATGATGTCTACTTTGGTCCTTTTTTTTTTTTTTTTAAATAACCAAATTCTAGATGTGTTTCTTTCTCTAAATGGGTTGGGGGTGTGCACTTCCTGTCCACTGGTTTTAGGGTTTTTAAAAAATTACTGGTGTGTCTGAGTCTGCACTATTGTTAAAACATCTATTATACAGTGTGTGTAGACACATTTGAATGAGGAGAGAGATAAAGAGATTGGAATGTCTTTTTTTTTAATTCAGAAGGTAGAGATTCTTATAAGAATCAGCAGAAATCTAAATAGAGATGAGATAAATTACACTGGACAACAAAATGAAACTTTTTGTCTTCCACTGAGCAAAATGTGGGTGATCTTAGCTAAATTTTGGGTGCTGATTTCAAATCTGAAGTCAGAATTTGGCTAGGACGTCAGGTTTTTGAGATATGCATAAGGAGGAATTTCACCACTAACGCTATATTATGACTTGTTATATGAACCATATAAAGCTTGAACAACAATATTTGGTATTCAAATGTTTAATGTGAAACACATTTGCCATAATCGGTCAACAGATGCTTGAGAAAGACTGATAAATGCAGTATGGAAGATATGAAACACATTTAACTTACATAGTAGGTACATTCCAAATGTTCAAAAATGTTTCAGACACTTGTTCTTGTGCTTACGTGAGGAATCAGTCTCCCTTTGGAGGAACCAACAGTAATCACCCATCATGTTGGGATTGAATTTACCCTGATATCTACTTTTCATCACCTTCATGTCTTGGTGGAACCTTTCACCATGCTCATCACTGACAACTCCTAGATTGGTTGGAAAAAAATCAAGATGCGATGCAGAAAATGCATCTTTAGAGACATCTTGGCCCCATTTGCTGATACGCCATTAGCATGTTTTTCCACATACTCAGCATAGTGCTCAGCTCTATATTTGCCAAGAAAGTTATGTACAACTAAAATAAATGCTTCCCATGCTGCAGACTTCAGTGGGTTCAGCTTATTTTTTGAACCCATCACACACAAGTTCTCGAATTTCGGACCCCACAAAAATTCCTCCTTTGAGTTTAGCTTCACTCTTGTCAGCACCAAACTTCTCTCTTAGGCACTTGAAGCCATCACTATCTTTATCCATGGCTTTGACAAAGGTTTCATAAGGCCGAGTTTGATATGAAATGGCCGAAAGTAGACAGTCTGAGGGTCTACCAATGGCATATGTTGCACATTGTACCTGTCAACTATAGGTTCCTGTTGCATAGGCCAGTCTTTGCGGGTGTAATGGTTGGCATCATCACGGCTGTTCCAAAGACACAAGAAACACGTGTTTTGTGTACCCTAGCTACAATCCAAGAAGGAGAGAAATAACTTTGCGATCACCACAAATTTTCCATTTATGATCCGAATAGCTTATCATTTTCAAGCCAACTGCATGAGCTATAGGAACCGAAGGTTTTTGGTTACCATGATGTAACAGCGCAGCTATGTGGCTTAGTTTGCTACATTCTATGAATAACCTTCATCCATCAGTCACATGCCATAACTGAAAAACATGACATCCAAGAGCAGTTTTCAGATTTGAAATCAGCGTGCGAAATACTACAAAGTAAGCATGATAGTGTTCAGTGTAAACAATTTAACTGGGATAGTGATAGTTGAGGCATTTAAAAAATATCACTATTGTGATGATTTAAGGATGACAGCCTTATGTTAATTCCTAACTTTTTTTTTTTGTTAAATGTTCTTTGTAAGTCAAGACGAAAAAGTAGGAACATTAACAGATTCTATGGCAATAGGTATAAATCTGTGATTTGCTCCACAAATCTCAGAACATTGTCCATAAAACACTCCAGGGCGTTGGGAAGGAACCTAACTTGATTTAGTCATCCTGGGACAGCATCAACCTTGATATACATCATTGGGATGGTCCATGCATGGAGTACATCTGTTGAGGAAATGAGAGCACGAATGTTGACTGTTATTGGAACAATAGGGCGAGAGTCTGCCTCTAAAAGTCGATACTGTCGTATTAGATCTCTAGTTGGGATCATGTATAAGTCAAACTCTACATTTAAAAAATCTGAATGCTCATAACTTCAGTATCATTGGTGACCAATAACTTTAATAGATAATAAAGGGTCATTTACTTACTTCATCTGGCAGGTATAGTAATCATAAGAAAGGGAGAGCTAAAAATAAGGATAATTGCTGGAGCAATTGTTCGGATGGTTTCTACCTTTTGTCTTTTGAGGACTATTCGGGAGATGGCTTTATTTATAATCAAGGTGGTTGATACATAGCCTACTAATAAGTGATTATTACTAACAAATATTGCGTGGTCATGGAATAAAATTAACTGTTCTATGAGAGGGGATGATGAGTCTTAAAATTTAATTTGTTCTCATAAGGCCATTTCTATAATGTAAGAGCTCCTGTTTCTGAGAGATCATGGAAGTCAGCAGGTAGGCGTTATCTCATTCTAATGAGGTATTAAAGAGGTTGGTTCAAGTAACTTTTTGTTGGGAGGTTAAGCTTTCTCAAACAATGAAGATAAATACTAAGACAGCGATGAAGGAAATGAAAGATCCTACAGATGACACAATGCTTCATTCGGTGAATTGGCCAGAGTAGTCTGAATAACGTTGAGGTATTCCTCTTAGTCCTAAGAAATGTTGGGAAAGAAGGTGATATTAACTCCTGTAAATATTAACATGAAGTGGGCTTTTTTCATCTTGGGTGAAGAGTAGCCCCTGTTACCAGAGGGTACCAGGCAACTACGTAATAAGTATCATGAGGTATAATATCTGAGGAAGAATTTGATAGTACAATTCTTGTGAGATCACCAACTGTAAATAAGAAAATAAATCCTAAGGCTCATAACATTGGAGCAAAAAATTTGATTACTGATCCACGGATGGTTGCTAATTATCTGAATACCTTAATTCCTGTGGGCAATAATTATAGTTGCTGCTGTAAAGTATGCTCCGGTGTCTACGTCTATTCCAACAGTGAATATATGATGAGCTCAGACGGTAAACCCTAGGAGACCAATAGATAGTATTGCATAAATCATTCCTAATGCTCCAAAGATTGGTTTCTTTTGGGAGAAGTGAGACACGATGTGTGAGATTATTACAAATCCTGGTAAAATAGGAATATATACTTCTGGATGACCAAAGAATCAGAATAAATGTTGGTATAAAATTGGATTCCTCCTCTCTTGCTGGGTCAAAGAATGAGGTATTTAAGTTTTGATCAGTGAGTAATATAGTGATGGCCCCTGCGATACTGGCAAGGATAAAAGTAACAGGATTGCTGTGATTTTTACTGATCACACAAATAGAGGTATTCACTCTAATTGTAAGCCTTGTCATCGTACATTTACGATGGTTGTAATAAATTAAGGGCCTAAAATGGAAGCACTCCTGCAAATGAAGTGAAAAAATTGCTAAATCTACTGAAGGTCCTGCGTGGCTAGGTTATCTGAGAGTGGTGGATAGACAGTTCACCCAGTAAGTAATAAAGTAAGGGAGTAATCAGAAAGTCATATTATTTAATTGAAGAAACACTATATCTGAAGCCTCCAATTATTACAGGTATTACTAGGAATAAAATTATTACAAATGCATGAGCGGTGACAATGACGTTATACAGTTGATCGTCCCCTAATAAAGTTCCTGGTTGTCTTAATTCTGTTCAGATTAACAATCTTAATGATGCCCCCACTAATCTGGATCAGATTCCAAATAAGAAATAAAGGGTTCAAATATCTTTGTGATTTGTTGAAAAAATTCATTGCATACTATGTGGTGATTATAAGAGTGGATCTCGAGAGAAGGGTTTAAGAGGGAGGTTAAGTTGTTGAAGAATCTCAGGTTTAATAATTGAGAAGATTGATAAATTTAAGTGGTAGTATAAGGAGATTAAGGAGCCTATAGGTAGGTATATGTTTAGGCTCTATTATTATGATTACAAATCATTTTGGTAAGAACCCTAGGAGGGGTGGTAAACCTCTTAAAGAAAGAAGAGAGATAGAAAGAGCTAATATTAGCTCATTTATATTTCTCCCTTTACTTAGTTGTGAAAAAGAGGAAATATTAGTGTAAGAAATAATTAGGAAGATCATAAGGGAAAGGAGAAGATATGTTAGAAAGTATACTAGGAGTAATGTAGTTCTCAAAGCTAGAGCACACGTTATTCATCCTGTGTGTGAAATGGAAGAGTATGTTAATAAAATACATAATCTTGTTTGGTTGATCCCACCTAAGACTCCAATTAATCTTCTTGTTACGCCTAATAATAAAATATAAGTAGGGTGGGAGTTTATGTAAATAAGAAAGAGTGGGGCAATTTTTTGTCAAGTAAGGAGAAGAAAGCAATGTATTCACGATATCCGTAAAGTAATATTAGGAAGCCAAAAGTGAAGAGGTGCTCCCCCTAACTTGATGAGGAGGAGAAGCATAAATATAAATTCTTCTTATTTTGGTTTGACTAAATAAATTATCTCAGGAGGAAGTAATGTAAAAGGATAGTATACTTGTTATTAGGATAGCCCTTGATGCAAGGGCTTGAATACTAAAGTATTTAATTGCTCTCTCCCTTTCGAAAAGGAAGCCAGTTCCGGAGAGAATAGGTAGGAATCTTATTAATTAATTTCTAGACCTACTCAAACACCTAATCAGTGGTTGAGGAAAGGGAAATAATAGTACCTAAAAATATAAGGAATAGGAACATGAATGGAAATCTTAGCTTCCATGGTAGGCATATAGAGTTGACCTTTCATAGTATAGATCGAAATCACATAAATAATATTCACTTTAAGCCTTTGGTATAATAAAAGTTAGAGTGAAGAGTTTTAAGGTGAAACCTACTGTCCGGATGCAAACTGGATCTTATATTTTAAAGTATAAAACTGAGGGGGTTGTATTGACCATTTTAAAATTAAAAGTTTAACACCATAAGATAAGTTACCTCAAAACTAAGAATCTCACCAGTAAATACAAGTGTACAAGAATAATCATACTGTCTACAAAATGTCAGTATCTGGTGGAACCCAAAGTGATGTGTAGATGAAAAATGCTGGGATATTGTTCATAGGAGGCAGGTTAAGAGAAGAGTGGATCCAATAAGAATATGAAGACCATGGAAACCTGTTTCTACAAAGAAGGTTGAGCCATAAGCACTATCTGAGATAGTGAATGAGGTTTCTGTGTATTCTCCTGCTTGTAGAAAAGTGAAATATGGTCCTAGGATGGAGGTGAAGAATAACCCTTGGTTGGCTTCTTTAAAGGTTCCTTGTATAAGAGCATGGTGGGCTCAGGTGACTGGTACTCCTGAGGCTAGGAGTACCACAGTGTCTAGTAAGGGTACTTGAAACAGATTGATGGGAGTGACTCCTGTGGGAGGTCATGAAGATCCAATTTCTATAGTGGGAGCAAGCCTTGAATGGAAGTAAGCTCAGAAGAAGGTGAGAAAGAAGCAGATCTTGAGAAGATCAATAGGATTATCCTCATCACAGTCCAGATAAGACATTTGATGTGTGGAATCCTTGAAAGGTTCTTTCTCGGATTACGTCTCGTCACCACTGTATTTGTAAGGATGGTTAATGAGAATCTTATTAGAAGTAGAAGAATATTAAGAAAGTGAAATCAGAATGCAAGTCCTGTGATTAACAATAAGGCTCCAGTAGCCCCAGTTAGAGGCCATGGGCTTAATTCCACTATGTGGAATGGACTTCGGGTTATTAAAGGTTTGGAGGTAAGGTTTATAGTTTTATTATGCATTATTCTTTTTTGGGGGGGAGGGGAGAGGGTGGAATTTTTAGGTATACATGTCCTAGTGGTGTATTGGATAGCATGCTAAGGTTTCATTTTGGCAGAGTATTAAGACACCTGGGTTAGGAGGAGAAGGGTTGGCAGTAATGGTGAGAGTTTTGTGTGGAATTGTTTCTCGTGTATTGGTGCAGGTTGCTTTTTTTTACTTCGCTTGAGCAGAATGGGTTGAGTTATTTTCAGATTCAGAAAGGGCCTAATAAGGTGCGGGTTGGAGGGATCTCTCAACCTTCGACTGGTGCTGTTAGATTGTTTTCTAAAGAGTTGGTTGGTTCTTTGCAGTCTAATAGTTTGGTCTTTTAGCTTTTTTTTCCTTTGTTGGGTTTGTATTTGGCAGATCTTGTAGATTTTTGCAACATAAATAGAAAGAAAATTACTTTTTTTTTTTTACCCGCTTCTTTTCATTACTAGAAGTAGTTGATGTAGTTAAATTCCAGCAATCTTTCTGTTGTCAATAGTTAGTACTGAAGGATTAGTTTTGGTGTGCAAAATAACCCTGATAATCAATGCCAGGTGATCACCAAAACATTAAGTTCTGTTACTAATGTGGTAATGGCAAAAGCCTGAAATAACTGCATTTCTCTGAATACAAATAACTCTTCTCTTTTCTTGTAACTATTTATTTATTTTTCTGCCTGCTCTGATCATCTACTGCCTTGTCATGATGCATTGTGCTCAAGAAAATGATAAGCCTTATCTTTCTTGGGCGCACAACTCACCATGGTGGTGTTGTCTTGATACCAAATTCAGAACTATGAAATTCTCGGAACTCGTAAGCCTTCATCAAACCAGGTGTGTCTGGCTTGTTTTGGCAGAGCGTCTCCACAATTATCAGTCCTTTCTCAAGTAGTGCTTCAGCAAGGGGCATGCTTATGAAGAAATTGTCTGTTGTTATGTTGTGACTTATGTTCCTCAATTGACTGCATAACTGCTGCAAAATGCTTGATCGAAGATTTCTCTGGACTTTTTCAGGCTATTTTCCAGTGCAGACACCCGTCATTGGCATACCGAGTGAACTTGCATCAACTGTTCATCTGCTGTCACAATCACTGGGAACAAATCTCTTTCTGCAGTTAGCAAGAAAAAGATCTTGTACATATCTAAAAGTTGCCATGAGGTCTATTTGTAGATGAAATTCTCTTGTCCTGGTTTCATCAACCTTCAGGAAACAGTGAATATCTTCAAATATTTCAATAGATGTTGTGGGTCTGTGTATCAGGTTTGAAAATTGGGTCTCCGAACAGCTTCCAAGGAGAAATGTCCCAGTTTTTCTTATATCCTACCGAAAGAGAAAGGCCCACAAAGGACAGAAGCTTATTTTCAGATATATCTTTGCATTCTTTCTCCTTACTTGCTGCTGTTCTTCATCCTTCAAGATTTAAACACTTGCAAATTTCTCAATCATGTTGTTAAAGACAAAATGATCCCAGGAATCTTTAGGTGACATTTGTTTCTGGTGCAGGTCCCAGAGAGTTCCTTATGTTGTGGCTTGTGTTTTTCCTTGAGCGGGAGGGTTTTGCTCCAGTATGTGCCATTGCAGCTGAGTCTAATTGTCTTCAGGTTCCTCTTCAGAAGACTCAGAAAAACTATTGTCGTCACTAACACAAGATTCTTTGCATAAACTGGATACCTGAAGCTGACCGAGTTGGTGAATCTTCTGTCCTCCAATGTTCAACGTCCTCTTCAGGTTCATAGTGTGGTTCATCAATGTTTTAATGTTTCAGAATATTATGACTCCTTGTCTACATCCATAATCTCTTCAGTCGCTAATTCTACCACCACCATCTGCAGTTAGCATAGTCGCATTGCGTTTTTTCCATTTTGGAAACCTGGAAAATATATGCATTGTGATACCATATTCATAACACATCCCTAGTCTCTACATTTGAGTATCATTTTAATACAGATAAGTACTAAAAATATTAGTTATGCATGGCATCTACTTAGCATCTTAGCATTTACAGTTGACATGTATACATTTGTATAATAAAATTTGCCAAGGGTATCTACAAACAAATTAATAATATAATGGTAACAATGAAGTATAAAACAGATACGATTACTATTTTGTCTCAAGTTTTATAACATATAATATATGAACATAAAGAAATGAATGAATACTCGCAGTGAAATATCGATTAATTGTAAAAACACTGCACCCCTAAACATTTTTTACAGTTTAGAATGTCAAAAACATACATGTAACAGACGTTTTCACTGTCCTTTGAAATAGTTTTTCCATCTCCATATGGAGATTTGTATGTACCAAATAAATCCTGAAAAAAACTAGGTAGAACAAAGGTTTCTATTGGATTTACAACATTGAAATAAACAGGGTTGGTGAGACACAACGACTGGAAAATTAGCTTACTAATTTAAAATTTTTTCTCCCGTACCAATATAATTTTTTTATGAAATTATAATTCATAAATATTTGTCACAACATAGTAGAAAAATACAGAGAGAGCCAAGTTGACAAATGCATCTATAACAGTTATTAGAAAACAAAAATTATACTGGATCTCTCGGACCCAGTGCTGCATCCAAAGGTTAAAGGCTGCCGTGTACAATTTGCATGACTTTATGAGAGAGATTGTGAGATGAAGGGTATTTATACATAATTAGGATTGAAAAAGATAGATATTAATTGGTCAGCTTCGCTTTGTTATTGATTAAGTAGTTTTCAAGCTTCGGTGAGCTTATCGGTGAATTGCTTCTACAAAATATACAGTATATATATATAATCTTATCTTGTGTTAGTGTCAGTTGTATTGTGTTGAGATGTTAACCTATTATGACGAAGCTGAGATTAAAGTATCAGTGACACTCAGAGCTTGCGGTGATTGCCATTTTGACTGATCTAGAAATCTTACCTAAACACTGAATTGTTTTTCATATCTCTGCTGAAGAGTGGCCCTTTATGAATATGTTCTTTGAATTGGCAGCTGCCATATAAATAACTGCCTTATTTGATGTGGATTAATTGGAAACTGTGGAGTAAAAAATCCAATTTGTAGTTTGAGCAATTTAGGACAAAATTTAAAACATCGGTACGACTAAATGTGATATGGTGAACTGAAAAAGATGGCTGACTTTTGTTGTATTCACGAACACACGTGTGGTTTGCAAGTTTATTATCAACGAAATTAGATAACATTTTTTACAATTTCATTCTTACTAAAATGTGTTTTATTGCACTATCTCATCGGTCTCCCCACACTTTTCTGTGGTTTGTATCCCAGCTAAGCATTGAACTAACTGGATTTTTGTAACAAAATATTTTATTATTAACTAAAGAATTTCTAAGTTTTCTCTTTGGAAACTACATGAATATTTTCAGAGGCATGGCTGATAACTCTTCCCAATTTGTGGTAGGTGGGTTAAATTGTCATCTCAAGTATGAGAAACTCATTTTGAATTTTAAATAAAAATTAAATTTGTTTCACTTTGGTTAAAAGATTCTTCAACATTGGTTTGGTAGTTCCTGACTGGTCAGCTTTGATCGTCATTGTCCTCAGGACTAAATCCTGATGATGGTGCAAAATGTAAATCCATTTATTGGTTACTTTATTAACAGTAACAGAACAGGAAATAATTTTCTGTTGTTTTACATCTGCTTTTAGAAAGAACTTCAGACTACTGTGAGCTCAGCTCAGCTCAGTTAGTACTGACAAAAAGGAAATTAGTAAACTTAATATTAGGGTTAGGGTATTAAAACAAAATAATATCAAAATTGTTTTAGTTTTCTTTTTTCACTTCACATATTTTTCATATGAAATATTTTTGAGAACTCTATAGTAAATATGCAGGTGTGCAAATCCTTTTGGACTGATTGTTTGTAGAGGGCTAAAATAGAACTGGCTGCTTGTATCAACAGATTACACTTGAATAAATATGCAGCAAAATGGAATTTTATATTTATTCAATGCTTTTTTATTCATTTTCCAAGTTCATTGAACTTAATGAAGAATTATTTAGTTAAGTTTTCTATATTTGTAATATGCTCTCATTGATCTTTGAAATAAAAGCAAGGTTCTTTAAATTTTCTTTTAAAATCTATTTCAGGGTATGCAATACTTATCTACTTTTAAGGGTTTTTTTTTTAATTAAATATTAGCTGCGCTGTCTATAATCAGTTCTGGTTAGAGGAAGTGATAGGACTGCGGATCATGTATTTTGCAGCGATGTGGCTATCATTGTGAAGAATCTTTAGAAATGAGTTTGGTTACTGCTTAAACTTTAAACAGATTACTAAGCCTGGCTATTTCAGTGAAAGCTAAGGAACATCATGATTTTTGAAGATCCTAAAATATATAATTTATAAATCGTTCAACATCAACAGACAATGAACTAGTACATTAAATGAAAATAGTTGTACAGCTGGAAGATGTCAGCATTCTGGCACAGAAGACTACCATTGAGAAAACAGCGAGTAGAAGAACAAGACCTCCGTCAAAATTCAGAGAAATTACAGCTCTGGCCACTTCAGTCATTCAGTCAACAAATGGTTGTGAGAAGGTGGAAATTAAAATGTTGACCACCAGCACTGAAAGGTTTAAGTTTGAAAAGCTAATTTTAATTAAACCTTTATTTCTTTGTTA
>JACATO010001704.1:0-65197 GCA_018389105.1 Nautilus pompilius | reverse complement strand
AAAAAAAGAAAGGATAAGATTACCACTGAAAAAAAAAGAAAGATTACACTGGCCTGCAAAATGTTGGTCACAGAAAACTGTCTGCAATGTTATAACTGATTCTTATGTTGTTTGATGAGCTGATTTAAAAAAAATGACCGCTATTTTTCTCTATCACGTAAGGATTTTTCACAAAGTGAATACGAAAATATGGGAAAAGAGATTATTAATACGTATTCTGGTTGAAACATTTATTTGCAAAAATAATTTTTAAATAGTTTCATTTACAAAATTATTGATAGAAAACCGTTCTCAACACTTACTCATCTTTACAAGACCGTATACTGACTTTTCCGTTTTCCCTCAAAGCTCCTTTTGGTACTTTTCCTCTTGTAGGCAGCTTGCGGCTCTTCTCTGCGCAGCATCCAACAGTAGTCCGCGATCATGTTGACGTTCCTCCTACCCTGGTATCTGCGTTCCATGTCCTTGACATCTTGATGAAATCTTTCCCCCTGCTCTTCACCAACAGCACCATGATTTTCAGGAAAGTAGTCTAAATGAGAATTCAGGAAGTGCACCTTCAAGCTCATCGAACAACCCAAGTCTTTGAATTCCATCAGCATGTTTTCCACAATACACTTAAAGTTGGGGTCCTTAAAGTTCCCAAGAAATTTCTGAACAACTTCTTTGAAAGCTTTTCAGGCCTCTTTTTCAACTGTTTCCATTTTGGTTTCAAACGCATCGTGATCATCTTTCAGAAGTTTCAAATATCTGGACCGACGAAAACTCTTCCTGTACTTTTGCCTCTGACAGTCCCGGAAACTTGTTGTGCAGGTATTTAAAACACTCTCCTTCTTTTGACAGAGCCTTTACAAATTGTTTCATCAGTCCAAGCTTGATATGAAGTGGAGGCAGGAGGACTTTCCTTGGATCAACCAAACTTCTCCGTACTACATTTTTTCTTCCAGGTTGTAATTCTACCCTACACGGCCACTCCTTTTTGACCCAGTATTGGCCCCTATCCCGGCTGTCCCATTCACACAAGCAGCAGGGGTACTTGGTCTATCCTCCCTACTGTCCAAAAAGCATGGAAATTACTTTTAGATCGCCGCATATCGTCCATCCAGGATCTTTGTATTTCAGTTCGGTGAGAATTAAGGCTAAATTCTCGTAGCATTCTTTCAGATACACAGAATTCCCTACTGGTACTGAAGCGTACTTGTTGCCATTGTGGAGAAGCACTGCTTTGAGGCTTCTTTTTGACGAGTCAATAAAGAGCCTCCACTCATTCACGTCATACTGTATGTTAAGCCTCCTCTCCATCAGTCCAGGGACATCGCTACAGTAAACCAGGTCACCTTCTTTAGAAAAGTATGGAATGAAATATGTTTCTCTATTTCTAAACCAAGAGAAAGAGGTATCAGGGGCCAACAAGTTCTTTTCCTTTTACCTAGCGCCTAACAGTTCTGCTGCATCTTTAGGATGACCCAAGTCTCTGACTAAGTCATTCATTTCAAGCTGTGAAAAAAGTTGGGGCTCGCTGCTGCCTGAAACATCGTGAAAGTCCTCATCAGAATCCTGGCCTTCTCTTTCAGAGTCTTCAGGTGTGTCTTTTAGTTTTTCTGGAGGTAAAGGTACTGGTATACCTGGACCATGAGGTACAGGGCTATTGCCGACGAGAGGTTCGGATATAAAATTTGAACCCCTGTACGTTACACGAGCAAAAGTAACAGTCATCACTGTGATTTAGGAGTTCCCTCCAGATCATAGGGATCCCAAAACGGAAAGACCTTTCTTACCTCGAGACCACTGTCGGTGGTCACCAAGTTTCACACCAAAATACGCATAGTACACTTTCTTAAAGTCTGTAATGTTTCTTAAGTTCCCACAAATGTAACAGAAGTTATCAGGTGCATTAAGACAACCCCCCCCCATTGCAGCCATTTAGTAACTTATAAACAGAAGAAAGCCACTAAGGAAAAAGGAGAAAAACAGTAGACTTCTGCAGAAATGACAGGTCTGGGAAAGTACACCGGTTGTGACAGAACCTTCCCCCACAAAGATCTAATTGCAACTGAGTCCAAGTAGGGAGCGCGGAGAGGGGGAAACAAAAGAGAGTGAGTAAAAAGGAGTAACAAAACAAAATTATTTATAATTAATTTTTTTGTTTAGAAGTTTAAGACAGTGATTCTGGAGATATTGGAATCGAAAATTTGAGTTTGTCTAAAACTGGTACGTGATGGAATTTTAAAACTATTTTTTACTGTAAACAGCTCCCCAAAAACCTATAAGAATCAGCTGTTAGTTTTCGGAGAATTTTTTCCATTGCAGGCTTGTGTTACTAAACACCCGAGGGACGGGAGCTGTGATGAAAAGACAGAGAAAATTTTCCTTGCCACTGGCCGTGCGTATGCCAAACACTGCGCGGGAAGTGGGTGAGAGCCCAGCCGTGGGCCTCTGACTTAACGAGCGAGCGTTTTGTGTTCCACACTGACTCGCCGTCTCGTGTACTTCCGTCTTTATAACCGCAGAGCCTGCTGGGTAAAATCAATATAACTGCCGAGCGCGCAGGCTCGGATTAGCAACTCGAAAGTAGATGGACTCTTAAAATATTAAAAAAAAACAATAGCAGACGTTCAAACAGAAAAAAAAAAAATGCATAGCCAAGTAAATGTAGTTTACGCAGGAAAAGCTGGGTGACCAGTGACAACAACCAGAACATGTTGTGCCTTGTTTCAGATAATTGTGCATAGCGGGAAAGATGGGAATTATACTCGGTAAAGGGAGACCATCGCAACAATAATTTTCTAGACTATGCTTTCATCAACCGTGACGAATGATGATGAGTAATTTTGATAAGTTATCGGAAAAAAAAAGTAAAGAAATTTCCCACCACACCATAAATTCCTGGGGCTTTCCTTTAAAGGTGCCAGCGCTAGTTTATGAAGAAACGAACAGAAAAGACGACGTTATCTGCCTATAGGTGGCGTTTGTAGCGTCGTCCAGAGTTCATATTCTGAACATGGCCGACTATTAGTTATCGTTAAAGACTGGCATCTAAATTATATTAGGATTTCGAGATCTGATGGCGATTCTCCAAAAAAAAAAATCTGTAGAAAGCTGAACCAAGTTATTCTAGTTTATGTATTTTTAAACCACCTGATTTTAAGTTTTTTTTCTGTTTTGCAACAAAAATTAATGTCTTTAAAACGCTAGCTTCTTAGAAATGTGTTCGCTTTAAGTGCTTGCGACACACAGACAGACTGATAACGCCCTTCACGCATGCGCAGTCAGTCATTGTCGGCCATAACAAATGTGAAGAAAAAAATTTTGACAATCCATTTATCCTTTTATATAAATATCGGTAAACATTCTACTCTGTTCTAAACACGAATAGGGTAAAAGCTGAAATAAAAATTACTTGGAAGTAAAGTTTAAATCACTTGTTTATTCTTATAACCATCCCTGAGAGAACATTTTAAATTACTGGGGTGTTCTCCCTCCAGTCATTTGAAATGGACATAATTGTGGTCTCCCCGACATTTGATTTGCAGTTAACTTATTAGACCATATATTTGTACCGACATGAAAACGGGGCTTTGTTTATGTAAGAATTGGTCGCACTCTTTTCATTACTTCGCGTTATCATCGCCTGTAACCAAGAAAGTTGACCGGGAGCACACACACCCAATAGAAAAAACATAGATACGTAAGGGTAGGGGGGGGGACGGTCGACTCGCTGACGAAAGGAAACGGGGGAGGGGACAGCTTCTATAGACAGAGGAGCAATAGCGAGAGATGTAGTATGAGAAGAGAGAGATGAGAGCGAGAGCGCGACTTGGCGAGAGAGAGTAGGAGAGTAAGGAGGATAGGAGAAGCCGAGGCGAGGAGGACGTCTATCCGTGAGCCTCCCAGGTACGAGAGAGAGAGAGAGATCTCAGAGAGAGAGGAAGAGAGAGATAGAGCGCGCGAGAGAGAGCGATGAAGCGTAATATGAACGAGGATAGAGGGCTCGAAAAAGAGAGAGAGGGATGGGATAAATGGCGCCGCAGAAAGAGAGAGAGCGGAGAGAGAGGCGCGGAGCAGAGAGTCGAGAAGCCCGAGAGCAGGGAGAGAGAGTTAAGTGAGACTAGGAGAAGGTAAAATATTATTATTGAAGAGACGCGAGCGAGGAGAGAGAGAGAGCTAGTCCCGGCGCAGAGGAGAAGATAGAGCGAGGGAGGAGAGAGAGCGCACTTAGAGCAGGTGGGAGAGAGAGAGAGCGATCGGAGCAGATCGAGGTAGCAAGCACGAAGAAGACCAAGATAAACAGCGAAGGTGATTCAGCCGCGAGCGAAGCGAGAAAGAGCAAAAAGATATAAAGAGAGCGCGCTAGCGCAGGATAGAGAGATCGCGGACCCCATAAGAGAGGGCGAGCCAAACCGCTAGAGCTGAACCGAGCTCGCGTTCTCGGCTCCCTCTAGAGAGCTCTGGAGCGATAGTAACCAATCGGGATCGCTCGATCGATATCTCTCTCTCTCATCTTACTCTCTCTCGCTCTCTCTCTCTCTCCTCTCTCTCTCTCTCTTCTCTCCCCCTCTCTTCTCTCTCCTCCCCCATCTCTCTCTCACGTCATCAGTAAATTTACGGAAAAAGACTGGCACTCGAACATGGGCAATGAGCATCTTAAGTAAACCACCAGCAGCGGGCACGCTGAATGCCATGTGCCTGAGGACCGATCAGGGCACTAAGCAAGTAAAACTGGTGTTTGCCGTTAAACAGCGAGGCGGTGAACACTACGTCAACCGACAACCACTCGTATGACGTACGACCAGATTATACATGCAGCATATGATGAGAGAGAAGGAGATTCGGGGAAGGTCTCCTGTGTTTGTCCATATTTTTTTTTCTTTCTGTCGTTGCCAAGCAATAATGCGTAATTATAGTTTACTTGCAAATAATTATTTTTATTATATGCATAAATCGTGACCGTATAAAACAAACAACCGCACAGTTTACGGACTTCGTTTCATCCTCCGCTTCTTTGCCGCTACATAACATCTAATTCGAGAAAGATTTTTTAACAGGTTAAGGGTTCGTGGGATTCAACTACTGTCTACAGCAGTTATTGTTGTTCGTCGTCTTAATCCCCCTTTTGCCGGAACTGCGCGCCGTAATCCGTCCACGTGATCGTCTTGGCCGCTGCTGCTGTTGTTCGAGACCGGATGTAGGGTCCTCGTGACCACGCCCACCCCCCGGCCGGCCGCGTGGGTTTTCTCCCTACATCCCCCAAAATGAAGCATTTTTACCGGCTGCACGGCGAATTGAGTGACTTTAACGTATTTGTTGGGAAAACAACAGAAATTGGCAACAACAACAACAAAAAAATGGGACAATTTGAAATCTATCCCCCGAAAATCGCACGAGACGCGGAGAGATTTCAATATAAGTCACGACAGCAAGCGTGACGACACAAGTAGAAGTATTCAAGAGCAGGCCTCAATAAGTGGCTATAGGGTCGCAGGATCTGAAGGCAGATCCGATTATTGTTATGTCTGGAATAATGCGAAAAAAATGTTTCGCCGTGACTGTAGATAATTTACTTGGTCATCATCACACCATCACACACACACACACACACACACACACCACACACACACACACACACACACACACACACCACATTACCTTTTCCTCTTGTGGCTTACTGCTGTAGGATCTCCGTAGGCTTCGAGACTCAGGACAGGATTCGCCAATATTTTCTTCTTATAGAAAATACAACACGGTCCACTCCGTCACCTGATCCACAACGAATTTTTTTAATATACCCTTGATTTCTTCGTCGCAGACCAGGATGCATAGCGGTAATTCACGACGCTTCCTATAACACTAAATACTGGGACAAAGAATACCCAAATATATGTGAACAGAACGCCAATTCGTTCTTTAATGACTGCCATGAAGAACTAGATGCTCGTTATTTATATAAAATATATCAGTATTTTAAAATACCGTAGCTGCTTCTCTATAAATATAAAAAAATACTAACAGGCTGAGACTAGAATAAAAGACAAAGCTGCAGCGAATTGTTGAAGTGTTTTCATGATAAGAGGAAATTGGCAAACGAATCACGACCCTAGTTTTGTGCTGACTACTATAAGTAGCTGTTAGGCGAGATCAAGTTGTAGCCGATAATGTAGCTTCCTTAACAGTAATATGACAATACTGTTTTTTTATAGATTAACAAAAGTAGCAGTCGGAGATCTATATATAGCCCTGACCAATCATTTTGCTCCCTCTCCTCTAAGCGATTTCCAATCTTAGGCATTTATTAAAAATACGTGAAGGCTTAAAGACGGCTAAAGATCAATCTTTGAAAATTTGGAATCATAGCAACAGAAACCATCGTTAATATTTCGACCAGTGACCATTGTTTTCAACAACTGCTCCAGCCTCCATTCTACCTGGCATCGTTCCGTATGGAAAAACACCTGTCCAAGCCTCGAATAATTTTGGACAGTTTTTCTCTATTCCTTAGATGGTTTTCACTACGTCGCTCTCCCCGCTGCTCGTATTTTTCTCAGTTACATTTAGATCTGGAGAATTTTCCGGTTGTCTTGGAGCCAACGAATTATATTGTTCTCGAGCCGAGGGAGAATCTTCCTTGTTACGTGGCGAGGTGTTTTATCTTGCAAAAACCAAAAGTTACTATTAGGATAAGATTCCTTAGCTATTTCACAAAATCTGTTTTTAAAAGATTGAAATAATTTCAATTCACTGATGTCCCTTTTTGATAGAATTACCAAATTACCTTGACTATTAGCAGGGAGATAAGCCCAGATAGGGAGACTTTCTGGATGATTCTGGATTGGTTAACTACTTCATTTGATTTCCTCTGGCTCTCAGAGGACCAAAATCACCCCAAAAAGATTAAGGAAACTGCAAATATCACCCTGTCCCGATCTTCTTCTTAGAAATTTTGATTTTGTTTTTTTTTTTTTTTTTTGTTTTACCAAATTAAGGTATCTTTTGTTTATCATTTGATAGAATGTGCTGTTGATTTTAGCTCGGATGTACCATTTGAGGCTCTTTCTTAACAATTAACTTTTACCAGTTCTATCTATTATCTTGGCAATACTTTTACCGCGAGACAAATTTATCTCTCTTTTCTTGAAGCCTTGCCAAAGCCTGTCGTTCCCTTGATAACATTATAAGTTTGTTGCTGATCTACCTTGCTTTCTGAGTAAAAGGGTAAAAAAAAAGTGTCCAGTTTTTTCCAATTATTCTGGTAACCAAGCGCAAAGTTTATTCGAAGACAGAGTGTTTCCACGATGTCTGAACGTGTCGTCAGCTGTATATCACGATCACTATCACAGTTTCCACATATTTTTCACAGTTCAGAATTAATGTTTCGCTAAAACAAGTTACTTTAACATCGACTGTGTGTGCGTGTGTGCGTGCTAGTACGTGAATGGCTATTTCTTTGAAGAAACTCCTAAAAATCTCCAGGATTTTCTAGACTGAAACAAAGGTTGTGAGTGTTTCCAGATCATAACGGGAAGACCAGGAATCAACTAAGATGCAATTTAAAAGTCGGTAATCTAGTACTAAGATTTTTTAGTGTTATATATAACACCCCACCCGCCATTCATTCTCAGAATTCCATTTCCTTGTGTATTTATTTACAAAAATTAAAATCATATGAAAAGTTTCATCGCTGCGCATTCACATCGAAAGCTTTATGACAAACATCTAATATATATATATATATTGAAAATTACTGAAAGATTGGCCTGGGCTGTAATGCATAGTCGGAATAAGGGATAAAAACTTGTCATGACGCACTCCTCGATGCAATGACTAAAGTAACTCGAAGTAGATTGCTCTCTTTAACAAAATGCTAATAAATGGTGAGTAAATGCCTTTTGAATTCGAACTTTATCCATACGCCAGTAAATTTAAGTTAATAGTGGACGTAACTATTTTAACTCGGATGCTGTTTTTTTGTGAGAATAATGGACCCACGGAAGCCAAAATGTTGCAGCGGCATTTCTTGTGTGATTGCATCCGTATACACGGTCCCACAGACAAGTATGAGAGAGAGGTGACTTCAGTACAGAGAGAGAAGTGACGTCAGTACAGAGAGAGATCACCTCAGTACAGAGAGATAAGTGACGTCACTACAGAGAGAGATCACCTCAGTACAGAGAGAAAGAGGTGACGTCACTACAGAGAGAGATGACGTCACTACAGAGAGATTACCTCAGTACAGAGAGAAATAGGTGACGTCACTACAGAGAGAGAGGTGACGCCACTACAGAGAGAGATTACCTCAGTACAGAGAGAGAAGTGACGTCACTACAGAGAGATCACCTCAGTACAGAGAGAAAGGGGTGACGTCACTTCAGAGAGAGATTACCTCAGTACAGAGAGAAATAGGTGACGTCACTACAGAGAGATTACCTCAGTACAGAGAGAAGTAGTTGACGTCACTACAGAGAGATCACCTCAGTACAGAGAGAAATAGGTGACGTCACTACAGAGAGAGAGATGACGTCATTACAGAGAGATCACCTCAGTACAGAGAGAAAGAGGTGACGTCACTTCAGAGAGAGATTACCTCAGTACAGAGAGAAATAGGTGACATCACTACAGAGAGAGAGAGAGATGGAGAGATGGGAGGGAGAGAGGAGAGAGAGAGAGAGGAGAGGGAGGAAGGAGAGGAGAGAGATCTGGGCAGTTGTTGGTTCGGGCGAGCTAATTCCGAATGAAAACATCCATTATGACAGCTAATCAATCACGGCTGACGGGGGCGTATATTACAAATCTAACTCGATATTTTGTAAAAAATAAAATATTCGCCGATTATAGGTGACATTTAAAACTACACCGTGGTAGACACCCCCTCGATTGGCAGATTGGCGATCGATAGGTAGGAAAATTAATAGAACCAAAGATCACTTAGATAAAGTTTTGTAATCGCCCCGGGAGGTTTATACTTATGACGTATAGGGTAGAGTTTCAAGATGGCGGCGCAATTTTCCAAACAAAAAAAAAAAAATTCTGAGCTTTGGCTGACTTCCACTGCTTTGTGATAGACGTTGAACAGAATCGGCGGAAGGCGCCATGTGCCCTGGCACAAGTTCAAAAACAGGCGGCTGCGAAAAGGTGAAGATAGCGAGGTTAGCGGGAGTTAGGGTGACCGAGTTAACACCCACCAACCTGCCGGTCCCTTTGTCGAAAAAGAACGAGATAAATTAGTAAATTAGACGGACAAGCAGCGGAGATAAGAACATAAGTAGCTGGGAAAATGGTGTAGAACAATAGGTTAGGGCGCTGATCCGGTGCCGTGCAATCAAGATTATTCCAGAAAGAAAATCCGGGTCTACTTTAAGATGGAAACGCTCACCTTTAACGTTGTAGGCGGCCTGGGTACGCCAGGGGTCTCTGTCCTCCTTGATGTCTTTCCTCTGCATCATTAGAACACGAGAGACTGTCCTCACGCGGTATTTTGCGTCAGCAGATCCCCCTTATAAACGTCGTTTTCATCTGATGACCGCAGTCGTTCAAGATGAAGTGTAGACGAATTTTCGTCAGGGGTCTGGGTGGGGGGATAGATCTTTCTTGTCTCCCCGCGATCGCGTGCAGTCCCTTCATACTTAAATCTAGGTTTCTGTTCACGTGTTACTGTCACCTCTACTCGTGACAGGAATACCGAAACCTGACTGGATACTTACTACACCGGGCTTTCCCCGTAAAACACTGGACGCCGATTGCCGTATCACTCCTTTACTTCGCTCACTCTGCCGCCGCCACTGACTTTGCAATAAATACAATTTCTCTCCACCAATCAAACTTCTTATAATCCTGAAAGAGCGGGTAGAATTTCCTGCTCGAACTTTTCTTACGCTGCAGGTGTCACAAACTGCCCCCCTTTCTGACCAGGTCCAAGATGCTTATATTTCGTGTTGTTTCGTACGATTCCGCATTGACGACATATACCGCCTGCTGCCCTCCCCCCACACACAAAAAATCGGAAGGGCTAAGTGGCGCCAGCACTACTTCTGTAAGACTCTGCGGTAGTGATGCCACTGCTGTTCCTTAAAGAAGTATCTCTGGGATGGCTTTGTTTCGGAGAATTTCATAACGACACCCGACAGCTAGACCGCTTGTTTATTCCCAATCTAAGAGACTAGGTCTAGCGAAAGACGCAGATCGCATGGCTAATTTATCTTGTATAATATAATTAAAATTCTGGCTTTGCTTGTCGCCGTCTTGAAAGGCCTATTCTCCTACCCGTTTCCGGTGTTTTTAAACCCGACACGTGTAAGGTATCGTTGCGCATGCGCTAAGCCTGTACTGCCAAAAGGGAGTTAAGAACGGAGAGAGAGTCTTCATTTCGGTCTGACTGTTCGGATAAATGTTGGGGATGCGGTTGCTCATGTCTGAAACAGGAACCACGAAGCTCAAGGACAGGAGTGTCGGTTATGAGACACTGAAACGCACGCTTCGTTCGTCACTTGGCATCTTTTACTATGGGAAACCAAAAATAAAGCCAGTTTCACTCTTTATGCTGGAGACGGGAGAAGCAGTAATAAGACCACGCACAGATCTCGTCTTCCTCAGTCGACCGAATCACTACGTCTCCCACCCCTCTCTCCGCAGAATGGATTCGCCAGGAGACTGTCATCGGCCGTATCATAAACGATGTACATTATTGCTGAACAAAAGGAATTTTAGAATGTTGCGGGATTTCCCAATGCTTCGGTTCGAGCTGTATTAACGAAAGGGTCCATTGTGAATGTAAGTGGCAATTTAAACCTCCAGCAGAAGGCTCCCCCCAACAGGAAAAACAGAGCTCCATCGATCTTATTTTCGTTGGAAAGACCTATTATACAAAAAGGAAAAATATAAATTTACTGTCGGTTTCCTGTACAGTGTGTTCGTGTGATACGTCCGGTAAACCATCGGGCTAATGTTAAGGGGAAACCTTCATAATCCATCACCGGCTTAATTGCTTGACATGTTTGCTGAATTATCAGAATCCTGTCACTGTTTATATACAGTTGAGAGCTCGCTCGATTCTTTATGGCCGACTGGCGTCCAGATTATCACTCTCACAGTCCTCTCAGGAGATGGCGATTCATCCTTAGAAACTATTGTTGTTTCATGTCTTCTAGACTCTCGCCCCCCCCCCACACAACACACACACACACACGCGCGCAACGTCTGTCCTGGGTGTATATTTGAAATTCTCTGAGATAAATGCCAACAATTTCAGCCACGTTGGGGAATGATTTTTTTTAAGGGGCTACTACTATCCTACGAACGGGAGCATTTAGGAGGGATACGCTGCATCTGTAGATCCCTAGATAACCCATGAAGATCACTTGGAACGTTTTTTCATTCCAAATTCTTTAAATCGGGGTGTGCTTCGTACGATTTCACGGTCGAGTAGTCAGTACCAGCTTGATTCTGGGCAATTATCAGTACACTTAACGCTATCACGGTCGACAAATCCGTACTAACCTGATTCTTGGTACACTTAGTGGTGTATATGGTTCGAAGCCATTTATATCCATACACAGGGTTTAGACTGAAGCTTTCTTTGAGGACCCTGACGCTCTCAAGAATCTTCCTGAACGATTATCCCGTCTCCACAAGAAAAATGTATACAAACATCTGAACGGGAAGTAGTAGATAAAATTCAGTTAAATCTATTAATATTATTGACCGAAATAAATATTTCTGGTTTTGACACAAAAGGAAATCTTATGCTAATGTCCTTCTAGAAGTTTGCTTTCCATACGTCAATATATAAAGTGTCGTAAGCGGTCTTAAAAGGAAATGACGACGACAGGCTCTCTTTCCTTCTGCGCAGAAAATTAACCACCGCATGTCGCATTTCTTGCAGGTAATTGACAATACTCTCGACGTCACGACCCTCGTTCCCCTACCCGTGTCTTTGAGGCCCTGGTGTTGTCGAACAGGAAAGAGAATCTGACCTCAACCCCTTGGCAATGTAACCAGTAAGCCACGTTTTTCCCCGATGCTTCTTGTTAAGAATACTATACCATCATCTTGGCCGGGAGAGGAACGGATTATCCCGGGACAGTTGGTGGCTAAAAGTTGGCTTTGTTAGGGAATGGAAACAAATTAAGCTATTATTCGATTTCAGCAAACCTGTCATGGGTCTACACTGAACCAAAGTCTGTTACACGACTCGTAGCTACGTCTGTAAAACAAAGCACGTGACCACCGCGTAGTTTTAAGGAAATAATTCTACTGCTCTTGTGATTTTTTTTCTTTTTACCTTTGATAACCCCGCTGGAGGTAACTATAGTAACACAACGCTCGCTCAGTCCTTACGTTCTGTTCATTACCTAGGCCGTCGCCATGATGTATACGTCATGTCCGGTAAGTAAACTCGTGTCATGCGATTCGAGATGACGCGGATGGGCAAAACAACAACAAAAAAAGGAATTTGCATATTGCTTTTGTTGTTGTTGCGTGGTTCAGATATCGTGGCGTGGTCGACGGAGATTATACTTAACTGTAGAAAAAAAAAAATCTTCTTAAGTCTTCATGAAGAATTTACGTTTTTATTTTTGCAGTCAGTCACGGAAAAATTACTTAACCTTCCAAGGCTTTACTAAATCGCACTGTTTCCATCAATACTTTGCAGCTTTAAGGAAAGTTGGGCGAGAACTAGTGCGTGTTGGTGAAAGTTTTAGTTTCGCTAGCATTTGCTTGCTACTACTGCTGTTCCACGAGAGCGATTTGGTGTTAAATAATCCATGCAATATTAAATCGCTTCCTAGTGGGAATGTTTACGAATTAGACGCGATCTCTTAAAGATTCCAATAAAATGCGGCATCATTCCAGTAATTTCCAAGTTATGATTACGAGTCAATGACGCACGACAGCTGTATTAAAGGGTTCACGGACACTTCTGCGAAATCCGGCCACAGTTAGCCGTAGTGGCTACCGGGCTGCCAGGACTTTTCTTTTCCTGAAAATATACGGCAGTTTAATCTGATGTGGCAGCCGATATCGGAGGTTACGTAGGAGTCACAATAATCGCTAACCACGTGACCCGATTAGAATTCCAGAGAAGCTTCTCCTCACTAACGCTTCGTGCGTCATCCAGGCTGACGGTAGTACCAAGAGTCAGCGTAGTAAAAGAGCCGTCCGTTCCGTTCTTACGGACCCCTTACCGCGCAAGCTCCGAGACTATCGCCGCAACATTTCGTTTGATGTAACGAGTGCTCGTTATGCGAACCCCGAACCAGCGCCGGATATCCATCCTCCCGCCCGTCTTGGCTGTGCTGCTGTCCTGACACGAAATCGAGGCTCTGCGTGATAACGCCTCAAGGGGAGATTACCGACGCGCCCCCATTCCGGCTCGCCGCTAGATCGATGTTCAAAAATGATGATGAATTATTCTGATTTAGTCCCAGGAATCATCAGAATTGCGGGCGCGTGATCGGGTTTATGGAGACCCCGAATAAATGAGTTGCGTCAAATGGGCGAAAAGGGAATGTGTGTTCTTTTTTAGTAGTTTTGCTGCAACTGGAGCTTTTCGTGAATCCCTAACGTAAAAAATAATATTTATTTGTATAGTATCGAAGCGTACTTCCTACATTTGCTATGTACAAGGTTATGTAAAATTTTGTCGAAAACGGGTATACGGTCAACATAAAGAAACGGTTCGCCTCAAGAATTCTATCACACACGACATCTATTTGTTTCTTAGTGTTGAATTCGCCAAAATTTGGCAAAGTACACGCGTGCTATTTTATTCAATTTATGAAAAACAAATGAACGGATTTTTATATGTTACAAATAATTTATATATTTTAAGGCTTACTTCACTGATCTAGTAGACCAATTATGAGAGTGTTGCACAACAGCCAACGTACTTTCAGTTGAAACAAAAATGAGTCTAAGCATCGGAGGAAGTTCTGGAACGATCGGATTTCGCTGATGATATTCTGAAGTTTTTTCTGTCTACCAACCTCCCACCAGAAATAAGAAGAAAAAGACATTCGAACTGGGAAATTTAAAAGGGATTTATGGAATTATATCTGCTTTATGATTCCAATGGCATTGCAAAACAGTCCACGAGTGAGTGCTGAGATATTCAGGCCATTCTTCCGATTTTGAGCTCAGTAATCTATAAAAAGTTGTTCTTCGTTTGATTTTACTTTGATTGGCAGTCTTTTATCTTTTCCAACATCCCGTATTATTGCTTTTGCAAACACTTTGTTTTTTCTGTTTATGTTGAAATTTTAAGCATCCATGAAATCCAAAACATTTATCCTTCGTAATATTACTGATTAATGAATCGGTATTTCAAAAACTATATCACCACCCTGTGATTTTGAGCTCTTTTGGAGAGTAGGACAAGTAAAGACATCGTAACCCAAACAACAAACCTTATACGACACACATTCTTACCATCGAACGCCACTATGGCGCGCACAGTTCTTTGTGGTCTCCTTGACAGAAGATCTAAGGTATCTCTCACGCAAGTTTAAACAGTAACGATATTTAAAATTTTTCTCGAAAATTTTGTTGAAATCAAAGAAATAGTAGGTTTTTAATTCTCACGTAGACTTAGTTTTCTTTACTAAATGACTTCAGCGTGCTCTTAAACCATTTGCGCATGATGTTTTTTGTTTAAATTTATTTTTATGGGTTTTTCCAAATTTATTGAAACCGGAAGCCGATATCACTCAGTGGTAAAGGGAGAGATACTCAGGAATGGCGGAAAGGGAGATTAGCTCTGTCACAGAGATCTAAGATTTCATCGGCCTGACGATCTCTTCTCTAATTCACCAACATATATTTTTTTTCTATTTTGATTAATTTCTTTTTTTTTACAAGGACTGGTTAACCATGCGATAAAGTTCACCGCATTACGATCCCCCCTCTCTCTCTCTCTCTGATCATGCAGAGATATCAGTGTCACGACTTTCTCGTCCTTTTAACAATCTTTCCTTTTGTTTCAAGACCTGGACGTCTCTTCTTTCTTTCTTCAGAAAACAGTTTAACGTAAGACCGAAGACGATAAACAAACGTAGAGTTTTGGAAACCTCACAGGCAGTGCTTTTTTAATTGGTAGAAGGATGTAGACCTTAGAAACTCAAACAAGTCATTGGTCACGTGGTCGTATAAATTCTCGCTCCCTCTCGCGAATGAAAATAGCAAACGTCTGAAAAGCTAAGTATGAAGTAAATGACATGGTTTCGGCCACTTTCCTCCCCTCTTACTACCTTATAGTTCACAAAAAATTGCTAGGTTATTGTTTTTTTTTATTAAAAGACACTGTGGATATCAAAACAATGCTTCATTGTCTTTATCATGCTAAAAAGAATGTATTTCTATATTGAAACATACAATGTCCGTTAAGTGCTTTCTTTAAAAACAAGGTCATTCAATAATTTTGGCCATCACTGTACTTGTATATAAGTATAATTCTCCTATAGCATGACATTTGATAAACATCAGCCTTTTTGTTCCATGAAGTCGTTCATTATTTTTATAAAATTCAAATAACAATAAAAAATCTAACGGTGAAGATCACTGAGAGGTGGCCGGTGAGGTTATCCAGTAGATCGGTTGCTGCCGTCGAAGGCGCCTGTTCTCTTTTCTGGGGAGGCATTGGTTTGGAAACCATGAGTATCTTCTTCTCGCTCTTCTTCACCAGCCGGCCGCGTGACTTTTCTCCGGTTACTCCGATTTTCTCTCACGTCTACAAATAAAGAGCTTCAGTAGTAGGGACTCTCCGCTAAGAAAAAAAAGAAATTTTATTTTCTTTTTCATTAAAATGTTTCTGTCTAAATTTTCAAAAAGAATTATTTTTAATTGTTTCGAAATAGACACGTGTGTGCGTGTTGGTGCGTGTGTGTATCTGTGTAGGTGTGCTTGCTGTGTGTTGAATGTGTGTGTAGGTGTGCTTGTCTGTGTGTATAGATGTGTGTGTGTGTGTATAGGTATGTGTGTGTCCATGCGTGTGTAGGTGTGTGTGTGTGTGTGTGTGTGTAGGTGTGCTTGTCTGTGTGTATGGATGTGTGTGTGTGTGTATAGGTATGTGTGTGTCCATGCTGTGTAGGTGTGTGTGTGTAGGTGTGCTTGTCTGTGTGTATGGATGTGTGTGTAGGTGTGTGTGTAGGTGTGCTTGTCTGTGTGTATAGATGTGTGTGTGTGTGTGTATAGGTATGTGTGTGTCCATGCGTGTGTAGGTGTGTGTGTGTGTGTATAGGTATGTGTGTGTCCATGCGTGTGTAGGTGTGTGTGTGTGTGTAGGTGTGCTTTCTGTGTGTATGGATGTGTGTGTAGGTGTGTGTGTAGGTGTGCTTGTCTGTGTGTATAATTTGTGTGTGTAGGTGTGTGTGTAGGTGTGTGTGTGTAGGTGTGCTTGTCTGTGTGTATAGATGTGTGTGTAGGTGTGCTTGTCTGTGTGTGTAGGTGTGTGTGGTAGGTGTGCTTGTCTGTGTGTATAGATGTGTGTATGTGTATAGGTATGTAACCATGCATGTGTAGGTTTCGTGTTGGTGCGTGTGTGTGTGTGTGTGTAGGTGTGCTTGTCTGTGTGTATAGGTATGTGTGTGTCCATGCGTGTGTAGGTGTGTGTTGTGTAGGTGTGCTTGTCTGTGTACAGATGGTGTGTATGTGTATAGGTATGTAACCATGCATGTGTAGGTTTCGTGTTGGTGCGTGTGGTGTGTTGTGTGTAGTGTGCTTGTCTGTGTGTATAGGTATGTGTGTGTCCATGCGTGTGTAGGTGTGTGTGTGTAGGTGTGCTTGTCTGTGTACAGATGTGTGTGTATGTGTATAGGTATGTGTGTGTCCATGCGTGTGTAGGGTGTGTGTGTGTGTAGGTGTGCTTGTCTGTGTACAGAGTGTGTGTATGTGTATAGGTATGTGTGTGTCCATGCGTGTGTAGGTGTGTGTAGGTGTGTGTGTGTGTGTGTCCGTGCGTGTGTAGGTGTTGTAGGTGTATGTGTGTGTCTGTGTTTAAAGGATGATAACAACGAAATGTACATCAAACTAAATGGTTGCAAAGCCTTTAATTTCTCATCCACGTGCATTTACCTTCATTAAAGTAATTTAAAGAAGAAATCTAATTCTGGTCTGGATCTCCGTGAACACAAGCTGTTAGACAGAATGTCAGTCTATTCAAACATATAAGGGAAATAAAACACCTTGAAAAACGTCGCTTTCCTCTATCAAAACATTCGGATTTTATTTACAGTAACAGCTTCTCTTCCCCGCCCCGCCCAGCCCCGCCCCCCCCAAAGAGAGAGAGAGAGAGTCGTGAATTTTCTTTGTCTTACTTTGGCAGTGGGTGCTTGACGAAAAATTCCACCTGATCGTCTTCGTTTCAAGACGGAGATTCCTGAAGCCCGAGCTGCTTTCAGATCTAAATGGGCTGTTGGCATATATTCCTTGAACGTAGGCCCGAAGCCAGAAGAAGATTCTGGCATGGGACGCACAGTCTCGCTCCGCCACCGAGATAAGACATTCGAATCCAAAGCGATTGTAGCCTCTTGGCGGAATTTCTCAGACTTTGTTTTACCCGGTAATTTCCGTCGCCAATCTTCTAAAGCCTGACGCCTCCTATTAGCGATCGTGTTCACGGCTTTCTGCTTTGATGGAGGAACCAATTGCGGTTCTCTGAAGTTCCTAAAGGATTGGCGTTCTGACGTTGCGTTAAATGGGACAGATTACTTTATGGCATCCTTGTCCTGGTCGTAAAGATTGCTCCAGTGAAAGCAGCTCAACGTCGGCCCTTCTGGTAATCGCCTTCGCTTGCTTTCTGCGTAAGTCAGGCTAACAAATTGCTAAGCCAGAGCAAAGACAATACGATCATTCGAAACCCACCCATTTTTTTTGTTGTTGTTGCTGTTGCTGGTTTCTTTATTGCAAGACCCTATCTTAACCGACCGAAATCAAGGGCGATTTTGTGTTCACAAGTGACGGTGTTTCTTTGCACGCACCTGGGCACAAGCAGATCGAATAACGCCGGCTTCAAAAGAGAAAAGAAGTACCAGAACTCTTCTGATTAGAAGGAAGAAACTGCAGTACTCGGAAAGATACAAACGGAAAAGACCAACACTGAGACTCCTTGTGTCTATCTGTCCACTGGACAGCTGGTACAGGAGAATTTATCTCAGCTATCTGTCGAGTGTGGTGGCGGACTCGACTTTGACCAAAATAAAGAAATTTCTTCGCTCTAATTAAAAACAAGCTGTTAAAAATTATGCTTGCTAATTTAGCAATTTTTGTTCTTCAAGCAAGTATTCTGTTTGTTGATGCTCCTACGATTCTATCTAATTCAGTTTAATTCGAGGGTTTATCGTTGTCACCACCCTACTATCGGAAATGCACTAAGATTTTCAAAAAAATATGTAATTAATTTCAGATTTTATTCTAGTTTTACGTGTTTCGCGGATTCTAAAACGTTTTGATAGTCACCTACTTCTATGTGTTTCCATTTATTTTAACCTTTTATTAAATCTAAAAAATCTACGTCGTCACTATTAAAGTTTAAGATAATTGTAGGAGGTTTGCGAAATTGATAAAATGGCCGAATCAGGTCTTACAACGTTCATTTGACACAGAGAGAGAGAGGAAGAGAGAGAGAGAGAGAGAGAGAGAGAGAGAGAGAGAGAGAGAGAGAGAGAGAGAGAGAGAGAGAGAGAGAGAGAGAGAGAGAGAGAAGAGAAGAGAGATGACGTCATTACACACAGAGGAGAGGGAGAGAGAGAGAGAGATGACTTCATACGACATTACAACAGAGATGACAACAGAGAGGAGGGAGAGAGAGAGAGAGATACACAGAGATGGAGAGAGAGAGAGAGAGAGATGGCGAATCTTTTCCATGACTCTCTTTTTGTTTCGTGTATATTTACACAATTAGAACTTTATGCAGATTAAAGAAATACCGTCAGGTCTTAAAAAAATTCTTTTCATTATTTATTTGAGGAATTGTAACTTTTAACTACCTGAATGGAAGCATTAGATGAATACTCTAATAGGATAAGGTAAATGAGAGAAGCCTGCATCCCAAACTATGGAACAATCGAACATGAAAATCTGTTTGCAATAGAAGGAAGACGGTCGCATACACCAAACAAAAAGGTCACCGACGAATGTCTGAAGTAATCAAGTTTAGAACTGACATATTTAGCAATGCACAGTCTCTACAAAATTGAAGGATCAACTTCTACTAATAAAAATAGCAATGGAAAATAAAATAACATAAAAACTCGCGTTTCTTCCTATTTATGGTTACGGGTATAAAACAGGGACGATTGGATCACCAAAAAAAAGAGAGAAAGTTTCATTATTTCCTAATCTTCTAATCTCAAACATAAACAAAATGAATTAAGCTAATAGGCTTTAAAATTACGAAAACCCAGACACTGCCCATCTCTCATAAAGGCATTAGTGTCGGGGTAGGAAGCGGACACAAACTGACAGACTGTTTACGTTTGTTAAGCGCTAAGTTAAAGAAATCAAAACGTTTCGTGTGCGAATTCTACGCCATCTGCAAAGAGTTGCCCCCCTTTATAAAATCTCACATCCCTGTATAATTTTTCATAAACGGGAATAAGAACACTGTGAGTTCATGAAAATAAATGAGCTTTCTTCGACTTCGTATCCGTTTCTTAGCAGAAAAATGTTTAAAAGAAAAGGCAAAAGATTACCAATAATGTAGACGCCGTGTGTTAACCACGTGGAATCTTGTTCTGACGTAGGCAGGCTGAAAGTTTCCGACTGTGCTGAACTTGTCAGAATCCGGACATGGGATGCCTGACTCGCTTTTAAAGAAACCAAACAGTCGATCCAAGAACACCTTAATTTTGTTAATGACTCTATTTTATCAGAAGGAAGAGGAGGAAACTTGTTTGTTTCTCTGAGAGTTTTGAATTTTCAAACTAAGAGTTGGGTGAGAGACCAAGGAGTCGCCGGTGAAAACGATGAAAGATGCTGCGGTGAGACAACCAGGTTTATCTCCCATTATGTGGATGCTGCAAAATATTTGAACGTTTTGCATGCCAAACCTCCGGCTGAAGAGGGTGTCTGATGGTGACTGCGTTTGGTGTCCTTCTCGTGCAGTTGTAGAGAGGGGGTCTTGTAGTAACCGTATTGGCCAGATAAACTTTGCACTCTCTAAGTAGTCCATGACTAGATAAGACACCTGTGTGTCTAAGCGCATATTTGTCGAGGTGACCAAGAAAAATGAGCTGACGACCAAACGTAATTTCCAGCTTCTTGAAGGTGTCGTCTTGGATGATGTTATTGCTTGCATATAAAAGGGATGTGTATAGCTTCAGAAACCGACCTGTTGTTAGGTGTACATTTGAGAGCTGAAGATTGTCTCGGTCGATGGTCGTGCCAAATTCTGAACACGCAGAGCGAAGACTGGATCTTCTCTGTGACCTTGCGCGCAGGAGCGCTACCGCTGTAGAGAAGGATGCTATCGGGAAATATAACACAGTGGAGTTGGTTAAGTTAGCCAGATCCATCGTGTATATACGTAAAAGAACCAAAAAAGGTGGAAAGCCACGGGGGAACACTTGTCTTCGAGACTTAATAGTTCCTGTTGCACGCATCCTTCAGGTTCTGCCTACAAAACATTTCCAAGACACGGCAATACCGTTGATCCAGCTATTGCCCTCCTCAGTCTGTAGCTTTCCATCGGCAAGCGATAATGGCGTTCAGCTATTTTCTGTGGAAGTTTGTCAATGATTTTTCGCACTAAAATGATGCTATCTACATATTTGACGTTACCTGTACTCTGTTCCTGGGCATACGCGGCTAGCAGTTTACGTATTAGGGATGTTTTCTTCTGATCTCCAGCCACCACTGAACTCACAGCATGGATTACCCAAGGTGACGCGATGAAGATCCTTGAAAATGAGGACGGAAATCGCATCAGGCCCAGATCGCTTTCTATGCAGCCGTAGATCGCATTTCTATCTCGACCTGCGAAAAGCTTAGACTTGCTTCCGTCATTTCGACAAGTTCATCGAGCTGCTCGATCAGAATCCAAGACATTCTTTGTCATCACGATTGTACTGCACATAAAAGAGCCTGAGAAACGTTTTCCTTTGTTCTTCATCACCGCGCAGAATCGGTTCATCCTCATCAAACTACACGTTGGGCAGACAGATTAGCATTGCTGCAGAGGCTGAATTATTCACGGACTTTGCTCCACGCCATCCTCGCCTGCTAAAAGTTCGTATCTGACCCCTTCTGCCTCTCCGGAGTGAAATCTGCTTTCTTCTCTTTGAGGCTTATTGGTCTAGCAGCCTCATCCCACTGGTTTATACCTCAATGCAGCGAGATTCTTCCTTTTGAAGGCTGATCTGCGTCTACGCTTAGCTTTAGCAAGAGAACAGAGTTCCAAGCATCCGATTGTGGAGCGCCATAAAATGGGGACATTAGGTGAGGCTACTGATCTTTTGTCAGTTGAGGTCGAGCCCAGTGGTTCCAAACCTTGAGGCCGGAAGTGGGGAATGGCAGGAAAAAGAACGGTTGGGAACCACTGGTCTAACTCCTACTTTACGTAACCTTGGTCTCTTCTCTTCTTTGTGTCCTCTCCATCACAGCTTCATTTGCCAAGTACCAGATCAGTGCAGGTGACAAGGTCGCCAAGCCGTTTCTCCATCCCAGTGCCAAGTAAACAGAAGTCAAGTTCTGCCTCCATGGTTTCCGACGGTACTGTCCAAAGAAAATACGCTCGCCGTTATAGTCGTAATTAGCGAAGGAAATTCCACAATGTAAACTAGTGAAATCCGCCACTTATGCGCACGTTGGCAATGGCGACAGATCCCGTCAGCCTTGGATCTTTCACGAGAGCAAGCTGGATTCTCCATGTTTCTTGGAGTAGAATTCAATTTTTTCACAGTTGTAGAAACTGGTCAAAATCCCCACCTGTCCTATAGGACCCGTTTACACGCCGAGATAACTTGGAACTGGCAACTTCCGAGTGGGGGGAGGTTGATTCGCACTCTCTGAGCCAGGGTTATGATTTATCCACCATCCTAACCATCGAGACATTATTACACCTGCCGTATCTGCCAATGACCAAGCCCATATCGTACACGGGAGGCTAAACAGGTGCCACCATCTGAGAAAACTGAAGCTTCGGAGCTTGCGTAGGCCTTGGTGCCCAGTCTCTGAAGTATCCGACTCCATGTCCAGGTACATGGAATGGAATAAGTAAGAGAATTCCGTTTGGTATCCGATGGGGTTTTACGCTTACAATGGAAGATCTTAAACTGTGGTTCCTCGATGGTTCTCTCTAATGAACATTCTAAAGCTCGCGGAAAGTCTAGCCCATTATTGGACTGCTGTTCTTGTCTTTACTTCCTGGAATATTTAGTCGACACCAGTTTGGATGGCGTTCCGATAATTTCAGACGCACTGACACCGATCGCCCGGTTTTCGGTTGGCGAAGTCGTCCGCGAGAACGGGGGGGGGTTACTTTCAACCCGTCTCTCTCTCTTCCACCTCAGCGGACAGACCTGGTTCGGGAAGAGAAACAGATTTACTTGGGCATAACCTGATTACTCAGTTACTGTTTTTTTCCTCTCGACGGCCATTTCTGACAGCAGCGATGTCCAATTTGCAGTAAATGCTTCGCATTAGACGCGTGTGGTTCTCGATGTACCAGTGTCCGGAGCCGCACAGACCCCACGACCTCTGACCGCTATATTCTGATGAAAGACAACCCAAGCTTCATCTCACCTCTCCGATTCGCGAGCAACTTTCCCTTCATAAAGCCTTTACCACCATTCTTCCTATCCATGAACGAACGATGTGGCATTTATTACTTTGATGTCTCTGATTCCAAGCACCAGAGCAGCAGAAACATTTGAACGTGCGTCCTTTGTCATCTTTCCGTCTCGTTCCGTTGACGCCACATCCCTGTCTTGGCATGACCGTGACCGTGACCCTGACCGTGACCGTGACCGTGATCCTGACACTGACCTAGTGAAATGTACAGCCACCAAAAGCCTCAGACATCTTGAAGCAAAGTTGTCCAGTTGTCTCTCGTAAGTGATACTGTTTACTAAAGGAACAAGAAAGACTGCTAGTTCACTGCTTTAATGCTGTAACAGTTATATACTAGTCATTGATTTTAAAAGAATTTATGTAAATCTAAATTTCAGTAAAGTCTTAGCTATTTAGTTACGAAAACCAAAATCAAACTCTGCACGTTGATAGTGCTGTTTGGTAATTGGTTGTGCGTCATAGTTGTGCAAGATGACATCGTGTATGGTTATGATTCATAGTCGTGCAAGTCAGTGCGCTGCGCTAAGGTATCTCATTCTTCTTCCTCCTTATTCTTATCTCACGAAAGCTCATAAACACAAGATGGTAGACAAAAGATTTCCCCAATTTATCTTTAATACATTTTAATCTGAATTTGCTAGCTTACTGTGTACTTCTATCTGATTTTACTTTTATATTTTTAATTAATGCTGGATACTTTTTGAAGATCGGAACTATATTTAAAGTTGCAGATTATTTAGGGAAATCCATATAACCTCATATCTGATAAATGAACTTAACACCCAATAAAATTTAAAAAAAAAACAGTTTTTTTATCTACTTTTTACTTTATTACGATTTTAAATTTTTTTTCTGATTTATTCTGCTGTGATATTATTCCGATTTGAAAGTTAGTTTTTTTTTTAAAAAAAAAGGAAGAAACTGGCGCAGATTTGCCCATTACTGCGAATCTCTAAGTAATCGTTTTCTTTCGTTTAAGTCTTTACAGTAGCTCAAAAGCGACTAAATAGAAGGTAGAGAAAACTCCAGAAAAAATATTCTTGCGAGAAGAATTTTGACGAGTTATCTCCCCGGATTTTTTCTATCTCTTGTCGGAAAGTTTAGAAAGTATGGTGCTAACCAGAAATGATCTTGGTGTTTAGTGAGAAGCAATTCAGCGCATGCAGATATTATAGAATTATTGTTTTACTTATAGAAGTTAAGTATATAACGGAATTAACATCTGGCCTCAGAAGGAATAATCGTTTTTAAGAAGTAAATCAATTAAAATTGGTGAGAAAAGCTCACGTGACATCAGAGGAAACTCGGTAATTGTTCTCAGACGATGTTATTCCGGTTGAAAACGGTCGAGTTAAGTTTGGAGAATTTCCTATGCTATTAATTGTCGGTCTCTGCAGCCATTTGCTATCCTACCAGAAAATCGATTTGGAAAGAAAGGAAGAAGCAGTAATAATCTTGTTTTATTATCGGGAAGAACGACTGAATAAACCTTCATGAGAATGGCAGAGCGCAGATGAACTCTCCTTCACCGGCCGGCCTTCGGAGTGGGAGGTTCTCCGGGCACTCCGATTTCCTCCCACATTCAAAGATGAGGAGTTCCAGTAAACGTTTTCCGGGTACTTGGAGCGGTGGTTCTTAACTGGCTTGCAGCTCGATCGCCGCCCAAGACACCCGCAACCATACGGCCGACAAGGCCGATACTCCCACTTCCTTCTCCTCCTCCAGCTCTGTTCAGAGGTATCCCCCTGACCTCGAACAACAGGAAAGGGAGCTCTCCAGGAAGAGAAGAGAGAAAAAAGCGCAGGCGAGTAAACTAGCAGCAACAACAACAGCCGCCCAAGACACCCGCAACCATACGGCCGACAAGGCCGATACTCCCACTTCCTTCTCCTCCTCCAGCTCTGTTCAGAGGTATCCCCCTGACCTCGAACAACAGGAAAGGGAGCTCTCCAGGAAGAGAAGAGAGAAAAAAGCGCAGGCGAGTAAACTAGCAGCAACAACAACAGCCGCCCAAGACACCCGCAACCATACGGCCGACAAGGCCGATACTCCCACTTCCTTCTCCTCCTCCAGCTCTGTTCAGAGGTATCCCCCTGACCTCGAACAACAGGAAAGGGAGCTCTCCAAGAAGAGAAGAGAGAAAAAAGCGCAGGCGAGTAAACTAGCAGCAACAACAACAAAAGAAAGAAATAACACCATATTTATTAGTAGAGGTGAACTCTACACGATCTTTACTTGAAGATCAAAGACGTCGCCAGTAGTGGCAGCGTGACGTTTCCAAATAGGGAGTTGGCGATATAGGAAACCTTTTTGCCCTTTTTTAAAAAAATCCCATTCTAGAATCGAAAATAACAAAAAATAGTTTTTCCTTAAAAAAATAAAAAAAATTAAATAGCAGTAGCTTTCCGACATTTTTCTCGATGTCTGTGGGGAAACTGCCATTAATGAAGATCACGAGAAATGGTTCGGTTTCCAAGAAGTTGCCGTAAAATGGAAAGCCCAGATTTTCCATTCTGTGTATAATATTAATATTATTTCTCGTTGAAAAAAAATTTATTTAAAAAATATTGCAATTTTCCGATGGTTATTTACTTATTTTCTAGTCATGGGTATTTTTATAATAATAGCAAATGGCATTTGATAATTTTAATTTTTACGTGATATAATTTTTAAGGATATGCAGAGAGAGAGAGAGAGAGAGAGAGAGAGAGAGAGAGATGGAGAGAGAGAGAGAGAGATGGAGAGAGAGAAGAGATAAATAGTTTTAATATGCATTAATATATGTACTTTTATATGAAATGCGATAAATTATTTAAGTTTCGAATCATCTGACATGGACGGCTTTTGCTTAACGAAGTCGGTTCTATACATGGAACCTGCTGTTTTCGAAGCTTAGTTTTCTTCTAAAAACGAAGGTCTTCTACTCGTTGTATCACCACTTTCCAATCGAGACTTTTACCATTTTTTTCTTCTTCTTTTCATTTACAAAAGACAAAACCTCCTTTTCTCCCGCAGCCTGGTAACGGCTCCAGCCTTGCAGCTCGAGTGATTAAGGATAAAGTGCAGTTTCATCAAATCCAAAAAATCGAAGTGGATAACGGCTCGACCGAGCCATGGGAATAATCGGAACGAAAAGGGTCGTCTACAGCAGACCCTATTGGGAATATAAGCCAGCTTTCAGTAGCGGAGATTTTTTTAAAAAAGATCTGGCAACGGAATGCAAAGATTTACTATATATAAGCAGCAAAGTGTAAGATACTTCACCGTTAATTATAACTCTTCTGTATTCTATACAAAATTTCAAATTTTACATTAGAGGAGACCGGGGCGAGTTGCCACACCATTAATTCTTAATTTTACGTATTGATGAGCCATAATCAATCGAAGATCAGATAATATGACGTCGATTACAATAATAGCCCCATCTACACTTTTAATTACTGATTACTAGTCTTGGTGATCTTCCCTAAATGTTACTTTAATCTCCTTAATAAAACCATTATGACTCCAGTATAATAACAATGTGTTTGTATCTGGTGTTGCAAAAAGTTCGTAATTGTTTGCTTTGTAAGTATTTTAACCACGACCCAATCCAATGTTGCGTTAATGGACAAATCAGCCTGGGATGATGTACAAGTACAAAGCCTTCAGTGAACTGATCAAAAACGAAACTAACCAGTAGTTTATTTTATAGCACGAACCATCCAAGCTAACACATCAGATGCACACGCGTGACGATATCAACAGACTTGCTAACAATTATGATGAACTTTAAAGAACTTGACGCCGCGTGGTTTTCCGGATAACGTGGCCGTTGTCAGAGTCACCAAAAAGATCTTTCCTGAAGTGAGTTTCTTCTCCGTGGTTTGTTTGTGTGTGTGTGTGTGTGACCACGTGACATAGAGTAGAGCAGTCGATAGGAAAACCGGAGCGGCGGCGCGGGTTCGAGGAATACAAGAGATGCAGAAGTCAGCTCTGGTTACAGCGGTAAATCGCCCTAACGAACGACTCGGGGCAAACAAGTCGGCCAGAGTTTCCCCTTCGCCGTGACGTGGTCCGTCCGGTGGCGGCGAGAAGTAACTGCCATTTGAACCGGCGGACCGGCCCACCTGAGGCGGAACGCAAATTGGCAGGGGAGCCGAAAATTCCTGGAAAGTTTTGGAAAAAAGACAAGCGAAATAAAAGGTTTTTACTGTTTTAATCGAGCGAACTGGGTGCTCGGAAGACAATGCTCGCCTCTTAATTACCTATGTGTACGTATAAGCTACCGCATGGTTTTGAACGAAATGCTGGGAGTTCGCTGTAGGTAGAACAGGGTGAGAACGAAGCCAGTTAAGTACCGTTTTGACCGTCATAACGGTGTCTGTACTGAACAACTCACCCCACGAAAGCTGTAAACCTCTCTGTGTCAATCAGAATGTTGGTGAGGTGTGATTAGATCTGTTGCTCGTTCGGGTGCCATCCGCTTATAGGTGAGGGCTATCCTACCCTTGTGAAGGCTTTTCCCTTTGTTTGTTCGTTTACGGTTCGAACAGGTCGGGGAGAAGATTCATCGCAGTTCTTGCCTCCGAAGCATCTTCGGGCGTCGAAGGAAAACCCTAATATTTCTCGCGTAGTGTTTTCCGTGCCTGCCCCGTACTGAAAGAGAGAATGGAAATGTTAATGTCTAAATCAGAGAGAACCGTCGTTGTAGTTCTTTCTTTGTAAGAGTAAATAAAGCAGTCAACTCCAATCAGCACGCAGTTTACATTTAAAAAAAAACATTATTTTCGCAAAATAATTGCGTAGATGACATATCAGAAGCGGAACAAATGCTTACACATTGCATTACCCTTTAAACGGAAGAAATATGAATTATTTTCGGATGGTAATACTGATTTAGCAAACTCCCATAAAGGAATGCACCTGACCGACATGTACACATCTCAGGTGTGGTTATTTATACATCGGGCGTGTAGACGGGAAGATGAACATTGCGCATTATCACCACACCGCGGATTTCGAGATGTTTTCCCGTTTATTAAACGGCTCACACAGTGGCTCCCTCCAACGGAAGATTGCCAAAGATCTCGACATTTCTCGTGGATCTGTGGTCTTATCGCGAAGTTCGCTGCTACGGCCGCGGCTTTCAGCGATGCATCTCCCGCTGTTGTACCAACAAGGGGCGCTTGGATTCTGTGCCCAAATTCTTTAGACGAGTGATGCTACAAGCCACTCGACTTCGCCGGTGCCGCCAAACCTCCCGAGCCTCTGAATCGTCAGCTGAGAACAACGAGCCGTCCACGTTTGTCTATTACGACGGAGATGAAGGAAGTTCCCGCCAGGATGCGGGAAGGAATCAGGAGCAGACCGTGATACAGCGCCAAGCAGGGTAGCGGCGTATGGACCCCTCTTGCTTCAGATGAGGAGGACTCGACCGAATTCTGGCGAAGAAGTCCCACTCCACAGCCTGCGTTTGTTTGGCGACCGGCTGGGTTTTCCTTCCGCCGTCGCTCGGGTCTGAGTCGACCTTTCCGCCATTTCGGATTGATTTCTGCGCTGTGTCTCTACCCCACCATTAACCTCTCCGACAGATGGCGCTTGTCCATCGACTTGGTCTTCGAGGGGCTGATGAGATGGAAGTGGAATGCAGCAGAGAGACGGGAAAAGTGAAATCTCATTTATGCTTCACGGCGACTTTCTGATTAGACACCGGCGATAGATTTTCCTAAAGACATTCTGACGATGTCAGCAAATAAATAGATACATGTGAACAAAATAATGGTCTTTTAATTCTCACTGACCCCGTCATCAGTAGTAGCAGTTCCCGCTACGCGCGCATGCGCATTCACTGAATAACTTTGGAATTAAACTTACACCGACCGCAGAAGTGTCTCCATTGTGATGCACACTCGATTGTATTATTATTATTAGTAGTATCATTATTATTATTATAGAATTACTAGAATAAGAAACTATAGTTATTTAGTGAAGATTCACCATTGCAGGTTGTGTAGTCAGTTTTGCACTTGTCTGTCTTACTACTGTAACTTAGTGCAAAACTGCGTAATGTCGGAGTTGAGATTTTTAGCACACAAAGAATAATGGCTGAGTTCTTGACCACCTGGTGAGGTCAGGGATCGATTTGGTGCTTGGAAAGTGTGAGTTGCTCCAGATTTTTTCCGAGGACACTCAAGGACAGTTAAAACAAAGCTTAGTCAAGTTACAGCTTTAATTTTCGCGGCGTAATGGTAGACAACTCCACTATGGAAATGACAGTCCTACTGTAAATGAATCTACGTGTGTTAATAAACCATTTTGTATACTGATGGAGGGGGAGAGAGAGAGAGAGAGAGAGAGAGAGAGAGAGAGAGAGAGAGAGAGAGGAGAGAGAGATGAGAAATGTGAGAGATATGAGAGAGAGAGAGAGAGATGGAGAGAGAGAGAGATGGAGAGAGAGAGAGAGAGAGAGAGAGAGAGAGAGAGAGAGAGGGGGGGGATTACTGAAAACTATCGGATATTGGACTCAGTCGATTTAGAAGAACACGACGGGAGAGTGTTGCAAGGATGAGTGTTCTCTGAGAGAGAGAGAGAGAGAGAGAAGCAAAAAATGTGGCTGATTAATTTTCGGATGTTTTCCTTGGTGCAGGTGAGCAGGTAAACGAGTGGAGCAGTGAGTGGGTAGGCAGGTGAATGAGCTAAGAGTTCGCCAAACCCCGACGTCAAGGTGTCGTCTTCGCGGAGTGGAGATCTCTGTTTGACGTTCTGGAAAAAGGGTCAGCCCGACTGGGCCGGTGAGAGAGAGAGTTTAGAATGGAAAACACGAACAGCAGACACAGAGTGGACCCGGCGGAAGTATCGTCCGAGCCCGAACTTCATCACTCGTCTTTTAGACGGCGAACCCCGCACCAGCAGACAGAATACTGTCTTCGCAGATGTACGTCAGGGCCGCTGATGTTCACCTCCCGTCTCCTCTGTAATCGCGGATGCGCACGTACGCGGGCAAATTGCCTTGTTTTTACTCCCCGTCATTTCACTTCCATTCTTCTCTGAACAGAAAACATCATCACCACCACCCATCCTCGTTAGGGCGGCGGCCGGGGGGGGGGGGCAAATCGCGCCCCAGCGAGGCTGGCCTGGTCCAGGGGAGGGAAAAACCCTCTGATCGCATTCCGAGCGAGCTCAGTGGACGACTGCAGCATTAGTGCTCATCAATGATGGGAGTAGTGCTGCTGCTGCTGCTGCTGCTAATAGGACTAGAACCGAGTACCCAGGGAGGCTGCGAGACCTGGTCTGACAACGAAACTCCGGCTGGTGCCGTCTTCGAATGTTCGGGCTCTCAGACGCCGAGCGCTCACCTCACCAACAATTGAAGAGATGAAGGATGAGGGGTTAACAGGGAGACAAAAGCGTTTTTTACCTTTACTTTGTGAAAACGGCCCGGACGCTGATTTAGATGACTGGGCAGCCCGCGGAGACCGGCATCCGGCAAGAACTGGCTGAAATAAAAGATTTTATTAAAAAAAAAAAAAAATTGTTTTGTTTAAATTTATAGAAAATAGAAATTTCTTTCATGCAGACAGATTATTAATTATTAGTATTATTATTATTATTATTATTATTATTATTATTATTATTATTATTATTATTATTGTTGTTGTGGTTGTTGTTTGTTGTTGTTGTTGTTGTTGTTGTTGTTATTATATTATTATTATATATTATTATTATTAATTATTATTATATTCTTATTATTATATTATTTATTATTATTAGTATTATTATTATTCTATTGTCTGTCGGATAATCAGTCACCTGACCAGAGCTCTCTGGCCAGGGCTCCGCCACGTCGATCGATGAAGAAAGGGAAGATACGATAACATGGCAGCATCCTTCTGTTTCCTTATAAAACCTTGAAGAATACCTGCTGGTCGTCGGCTCCCTGGTGGCCAGTCTGAGCAAAGCGGGAGAGGGCAGCCAATTATTCTGTTTAGGAAAAATATCTTCAAGAAGGCTCATCCACGGATATAATAAACAGCGACATTAATATATATATATAAATATAACAACACGTTCAGGTTCAGGTTATCTGACAAAGAACGACCACGTCAGTCGTCTTACCTGGATTGGTGCGAGTGCTCCGATGATAATATCAAAACGATGCACAGTTACGCGCACAACGTGAACCGGCCTTTTTTATTTTTGTTTTTATTCAAGTCAGGCAAAAAAAATAAAAATAATCTCAATGATGACAAGACACAGTCAGCTGCATACACAGGAACGGAGAAAAACTCCGAACTACTGCGGAGAAATTCTGGTCTAGAAGGCACTGAGAGAGAGAGAGAGAGAGAGAGAGAGAGAGAGAGAGGGAGAGAGAGAGAGAGAAGAGAGAGAGAGAGAGAGAGAGAGAGATGGTAGAGAGAGAGAGAGAGAGAGAGAGAGAGAGAATGGAGAGAGAGATGATAGAGAGAGAGATGGTAGAGAGAGAGATGGTAGAGAGAGATAGAGATGGAGAGATAGAGAGATAGAGAGATAGAGCGAGAGAGCGAGAGAGAGAGAGAGAGAGAGTTGTTTTATTTGTTTTTCGTAGGCCTTACTCTATTAAATAATATTTTGCGAAAACATACATGAATTCATGACGGTGTGCGCGGCATTTTACAAATCTCTGCCTTCGCGCACCTGTCCCGTAATCCTTACGGTTAACTTTGAACGGGAGATCCGACGGCTCACTCTATACCAGCGCCCCGAGCGCCTGTTGTCGCTCGAACATTTCTCGCTAATTCTCCCGGCTCATCTGTCACCGTTATCCACACAGCATTTAACAGAAATCTAGAACTAATTCGTCAAAAAATAATAATCCGCAACCGAGCTATCTCTGACTATCGTGGTAAGATTTGGTAAACTCAAGTTGATGGCTGTCTTCTGCTCGTTTGTTTGGTAGATCATCAACAATGAACTATTATTATTATTATTATTATTATTATTATTATTATTATTATTATTATTTTTATTATTATTATTATTATTATTATTATTATTATTATTATAAATAACAATATACCAGGTAAGTAAAGAGAATCTCTAACCAGTACATATACAAAAACCACGAGTCGATATCTGATTATTGTAATATCGCTGGTAAACATTTTTAATTTTAAAAAAAGCAACAGTTAGTCGACTTTTGTCTAAAGAAGCGCAGAAGAAAATTTAAAAAAATAATTCATAATGAAATAAATGGATGTGTGCTTGCTTTGTAATTTCACTTTTTATTTTTCTGTCTGCTTTGTCTTTGGCCTTTCCTTTCCACCCGGGGGCACGTTCCGTTAGGGAGAGAGGGGTAAGAAAGGGGGCTAGAAGAAACGTCTGCATTCAGTTCTCATGCACAGCAGAAGACAGTTGATCCACCGTCCCCTTTCTTCATCAGCGTCGTCTCTCTCCATCTCTCTCTCTCTCCATCCCTTTCTTTCCATCTCTCTCTCCATCCCTCTCTCTCTCTCTCTCTCTCCATCCCTTTCTTTCCATCTCTCTCTCCAATCCCTCCTCTCTCTCTCTCCTCTCTCTCCTCCTCTCCTCTCTCTCTCTCTCTCTCTCTCTCTCTCCATCCCTTTTTTCCATCTCTCTCGCCATCCCTCTCTCCATCTCTCTCTCTCTCTCCATCCCTTTCTCTCCATCCCTCTCTCTTTCTCGCATGCAATTATTTATTATCCTTTGAAACTGACCGCCTGCAACAGACCAGCAGATATATGCGAAGCCATCAGCCGGTTGTCTCTTAGCCGCATCATCTCTCGCTGCACCGGCGTAAACCGAAGAGAAACAAACAGAGACGAGGGCACGCGGCGAATCGGAGGACGATGCAAAACGAGTAGATACGTAGAAACCCACCCAGCTGAAGGAACCGAGAGATCCCAATAAAAACAACAATGGCAGCGGGAGAATCTTGTTCCACTCGTAAAACCGCCTCTGCGCCAAATTGTGGCTGACAGCCGCAGATTCTACACTCACTCACCTGAAGACACGACATGGCGAGCGGGAGACAGTGGTGTGGAGAACCGTGACCGCACGAGCGGAGAACACGAAGATGGAGAGATGGAGGGAGGAGGAGGAGAGACGGTGCATTCTTCTTATAATACACCTTGCATTCATTTTGATTATTTATGCCCCCCCCCGGACAACACTTCCTGCCCGTGCCAGCTGCACGCGGACGTGTAGAACAATAACCCATCTATCGGCCCGGCATCGATTCACATCGATAATATTCCGCCGCCGTATCAGAATTCAGGTCATTGATTTACACCCTGCGCTCGCAGACCCCCCCCGTCTCTCTCTCTCTCTCTCTCCCTCGGATGAGCCGAGCCGCGACTCTCGTCCCTCCCTAGTCACGATATCCAATCGATCATCTCCGCATTGTTAACAGGCTGCCCGGTTGGAGGGGGGAGGGGCTAAGCAGCCGATGCACTGAGCCGACCACACACCTCAGCGCAGAACCCGTTAACTTTCGACCCGTGATGACTCAGCCGGTCACGTGATCGCGATCGCGACGCCCCCCCCCCGTTGACGGTGTATATAAGGCGCGTCGAACGGCGAGCACCACAGAACCTCACTCGCTATCGTAGACGAGCCGAACGCCAGTCGATCGATCGCCGACTGCCACCTTCCGCAGAGCGCAGCTATGACCCAGGATATGCTAGATGAAGAGAGCAGGGGCAGGCGAATAAGCGTCTGCTCGACGAACAGCAGCAGCAACAGCAGCGCGAGCCTGGTCTGCAGGGAGTACGGGCCCGCCGCCGGGCACCTGTCGCCGGGCCGGGGCTTCGTGTCGGCGCCGCACTCGCGCTCCTGCTCGTTCAGGAACAAGCCGAGGGCCCGGGACGTGGAGCTGCTCGGGGGCCGGCCGCGCACCAACAGCATGCCGGACTCCTCTTCCGCCATCTGCCTGTCGGTGTCGTGCGAGAACATCCAGAACCGAGGCAACGGGCTGTACCGGGTGCGCTCCTTCATCAAGACGTCCAAGGGGCTGGTGAACAGGGGCGACTCCCTGAAGAAGAGGAGCACGAACAGTGTCATGTCGTCGGGCAGCACCGTCACCGAGTCGGACAGCAACAAGGAGAACAGGGGCCGGGCGCTCAGCGTGGCGTCCCAGAGCAGCAACGGCTGCAGCGGGAGTTCGTCCACCACGGCGCCCTCCTACTTCCGGGTGGTCATCCTGGGCGCTACGGGCGTCGGAAAAACGGCCCTGAAGAGACAGTTCATGACATCCGAATATCTCGGCACAGTGGACAACACTTGCGGTAGGCAATCTTCTACTTCTAACCCCCTCCCCACACCCCAGCCCACCTGAAACGACGTGGGCGGGGCGGAATGTAAACGTGCCTCAGACACCTGTGGAACGGCAGTGGTCGATGGTCGGGGTAACGTGGACCGAGTTTTCTCTCTCTGCTGCTGCTGTACCCGCCCTAGGCATTCCACGATTTCTCTACATCGGCCGCTTGCCATCATTTGTATCGTTATGCGGACGAGGCGAATAGATTACGATCGTTGAGTGAATTAGTTCAATCTTCTGACATTGCCTTCCCCACTTTAGTTCGGCCCCGGCTCGCGCGGAGATATAAATCCAAACCCCCCTTTTTTTTTCGTTTTAATCTTCAGATCTTGCTCCCTATTCGACTTAGTGACGTCACAGTTGTGTCTATCGAAGGTCAGGGGTTATGATCGACCGCTTTTGTTGGCGGCTCTCATTTCGTCTTTGATCGTTCATTCTAAAATTAGCTAATTAACGAATCTGTCGTTTCGACTTTCCCAATGTCATCATCCCCGGCTAGAGTCCCTCCCTCCAACCTCCTCCCTCTGTCTCCAAGCTCGTGTTCGGAGTTCTTTAAATCTGTTTACAGAATCCGAAACTCGGCTCCACGCCGCATGAGGATTAAAAGTTCGTGTAACTATTCTGAAGCATAGCTCAAATACTGAATGAGACGGTCTCTGTCCTGCTGCGGCACCCACAACGGCCCATAATATCATCAATGGAACTTCGAGTGTGGGTAGGAACGATGAGACTGGGCTGAGTCACCATCGGCTTTCCGTCCGTTGTAGAAGGCAAGAACGGAGCGCACGGCATGACAAATCCTGACCCAACACCCCGTCGCTCTGTCATTTTTTTGTTAACATTTTAATATTTTCGTGAGTCATCTTCGATTTTCTGTAGCCTAGGAAATGTCATAAATACAACACGCGTGCATACACGTAGAGATGCACAGTTTACTATATATATAGATCGTAAACATTAAACGAGAGAGAGAGAGAGACGAGAAGAAGAGCGATTAGAGTTGTAATGAGATAGATGAGGAGTAGTAGATTTTTACGGAATCATCTCGTGATCATGTCCCGATTTTTCGACTGATGCTCCCACGTGTGCACGATATCTAGGTTTTTCTCTGTATTTCTGATAATGACGCCACCTGACGGCAGCGCTGAGTCACCGAAAGAAAACAGATTCGTATTCAATGGTTAAAAAATCGATTTCGCTATTTCCCGTCTCACAACCAGGCCGCTATAGGCAATAGTAGCGGGGAAGAAGAAAAAAAAAAAAAATGTTTTTAGAGTTTTCCCGAATCCAAATCGATAAACTGCTGATCTGCTTTAGAGGAAGACTCTGCCGTCAGTGAAAAGCAACTCATCTAAGGATGCGACGTAACTACGGAACTAAGAATCTCAACTTAAATAATAAAAAAGAGCGAATGACAAGGGAGATCATCGTATAATAATAATGCCAGTTTACCCATACAGCCATTTTTGTTATTATATTATTATTATTATTATTATTATTATTATTATTATTATTATTATTATTATTTATTATTATTTGTTATTGTTATTTCATTATTGTATTTTCAGACTCAGAATCTGAAAACACAGTTTCCGTATTGCTAGATGGAGAAGAATCCACAATGGAATGGATTGATGCCACGGATAAGCAGGTAATTAAAAACATTGATGCTGAGAACCTTTTTGAAATGAATAAATAGAAGGAACGCTGCAAAAGATATTAAAATTGGTGCGTCCATGATAATTATAAACAAACAAAACAACGCCGCCCGATTTAGTTTCCAGGACAGAGAACAGGTGCCCCAATTCTTTCCCCTTTTTAGTGTTATCTGGTATCTAACGTCAAGTGAACTGACACCGTTTCGTGATGGCTGACAATTCTTTCTATTAACCGCTTCAGCAGCGGAAGTAACGGGGTAAAGCCGATAGAATTAACGAGAGCGTCAGCAGCGCCCTGCTGTCCTACCGACTTCATTGACCCCCTCCATCTTATTTCTCCCTCAGGGTTTTCTGGAAGACCTCAACGTGGACGGCTACGTGGTCGTTTACTCCATCACGGACCGGAGTTCCTTCCGGGTGGCGGTGAAACTCCTGCACCGGCTCAGGAACGAGATGGGAACAGACAGAGCCATCGTTGTGGTGGCCAACAAGATTGACCTGGTGCGGAAAAGGGAGATAACTGCTGACGGTAAGTTTTATTTTGGGAACAATCTGGTTTTATGGAACGTAGAATGGCGTCATGATCAGAGAGAGAGAGAGAGAGAGATTTAATCTTTGCAGCAGCTGTGCTGTTCCTAAAATAAATAAAGAACCAACCATCCTTGTTCAGTTTAGTTTAGAAAATACGCAGGTGAAATTTGCGAGCTTATGTTGCTTAAAAGTTGATGTGGTTTTAAATTATTTACAGAAAACTGCCGGTTGCCAATGGCGACGCCTATTTAAAACTTCGAAGGCGGAAATGCTCGTAATATCTAGCAACCGTAAACAGAGGAGAGAGTTAATTTACTGAAATTATTATTATTTATTTACAATTAACTGCAATTATATTCATCAATTACTTAAGCGGCCCGCAGAACTTTCTTTATCTCTCTGTCTCCCCTGAAGGTTGGCTGCATTCCCAAGCACTCGCCATATGGAACTGCGCGGCTGAGTCATAACACACTGACGTCTGTCTATCTGCTCGAAGGGGTTTTTTTTTTTTGATTATTATTATTTTACTACTTCAGCTGAGATTAAATGGCGCGCGGTTACTTCTCTAAATTTAGCGCCAGCACGGCCAAAATAGCGCCGGACGATAGCGTCACCGCGAAGTGCCAGAAACCGGGCTGCTTGGGGATGAGGTCAGATACCGCTTCCCACGCCGATTCTTAATTCTTTCTTTCTTTCTTTCTATGCAGAGGCCCGGTCGGTGGCCATAAACTACGACTGCAAGTACATCGAGACGTCAGCGGTGCTCAACCACCAGGTGGACGAGTTGCTAGTGGGCACCCTGAGCCAGATCCGGCTCAAGCTGAACGTGGGCGTGCCGGAGATGCCGCCCCAGAGCTCTTACGACAAGAAGGTGAAGAAGACGAAGACCAACCGGAACCTGCTGAGCAAACTGTTCAAAAAGAACAGCCGGAAGGCGAAGTCATGCGACAATCTCTTCGTCCTGTGAGAGCGAGCGGGAACGACGCTTTAACCTACTCATCTCAACGACTCCACCAAAACCCATCAGCCACTCGAGGCGCGGGCCGAGCGATCGCTTCCGGAAGTCACGTGAGATCATTCCCAGGACGCGGAAGCCGAATCACTGCCCGACCGACCGACCGCCCGCCACCCTCTCCGGTCGAAATTCTGCGTCGGACCCCTATCGACAATCAAATGTGAACGATGATATCTCGCTGACTGAATCTTGTCATAAACCCACTCGGTTACCCTGGAAACCGTCGACGACAGTGAAGACAATATTTTGGGTAACTTTCCTTGAACAAAGTTATCTTTCCTTTCTTCATCCATCTATGTTAAGCTGAGATTCCTTCCCTTTAATGCTTCTCATATTAAAAAAAAAAAGATTCGTACATTAAGATTTCGAAATATAAGACGTTTGGTCGGCTTCGAAGTATCACGGAATTTCCGTTTCCACATTACTGGGTAATATTGCTGAGTTGTAGAGAAGACGAGATTAATTATTGCGGTGGTTCTTGGCTAGAAGATACCTCATTTCTTTCTAATATCCAAAAGGAAAACTACGTAAGGGAAGACTTATGTCTCTTGGAAATTTCCAAATAAAACCAGAACGGTTCAGAATGGAACTGAGGTGAAAGGAAGGAATGTTTATACATATTTTATATTCTATGAAAGTTGATCCTTTTAAGAAGATTGCTATCGTGTTGTTACTTTTATAAGTTGGATAAAAAAGCATATTTTTAGAATAATGAATGGCGTGCAAAGACGGATGTGTATTATTAACATCGGTTTGTCTATTTTAAGAAAAAAAAAACAGAGAGAGAATTAGACTGACCAATAGGTCATTTATATTATTCCCAGTCGGCTGACACACTCATCAGCATTATTTAAAAGTCGATAGTCACAAATTCGTGAGCCATAATTCACTTTTTACGGTGTATAATTCATATTGAGTTGCGTAGTTGTGAATTGCAAGCTAAAATAAAGTGAACTAAACCGTATAATTCTCACTCGCTAATTTATTTGCTTGCATGTATTATTTTCTATATCCAAAAGAACTTGTTTACTTTTTGATTTAAACTCGGTGACCACTTCGAGAAAGGTACAGAGACCGTCTTGTTCAGATTGCAGCATATTTCTAATGTCCCCCCCCCCCTCTTCCTCCTGGATTTCGAGTGTGCTATTATTCGGTTTTTACTGTTAAATACTTTTGCGAATGTTTCCTCAAGACGTTAAGAAGTCCTTTTTTATATTCTTTTCAATAAAAGTCGTTTAGGCTTGCAGTTCACAAATATATTGCGGGCAGCCAGTGCTTCAAAGGGCTGAGTACAAGGCCGCATTACTGTAGATCAGATGTTGTCTTGTTAATCGCGTGAGTGTTAGAGATAATCACGTGCGTATCTTATAACCACACACACACACACACACACACACACACACACACACACATTCAGATATTCAGGTTTGTTGAAATCATATTATATACTATTCCAGCCATGTTCATTTATTAATTTTTTTTTTTCCTTTTTAACAGAGAATTTTTGTACCTATTTTCTTAATAAAACTTTGAATTGATTTGCCGTTTTGTACTTATGGATTATACGCAATAAATGCAGTCGTTCGCGACCACCGGACGAAAAGGTCCGACTTCTTTACTTCAGCTTCGGCGATTGAAATAAACGTCACGTGGGTAACAACGAAGAACACAAGTCCTCGGCGGGTGCAAGTGTAAAGGTCGTGCATGTGCGCCTATCTCCGAGGAGAAGGGAGTGGAGGTGGCCGAAGCCGTGTGTGGAGCAAGCTCCTGGTGTAGGCCTAAAGGGCCGTGTCGAGGCACCTCGTGTAACCGGCCGCCGAAGCCGTGTGTGGAGCAAGCTCCTGGTGTAGGCCTAAAGGGCCGTGTCGAGGCACCTCGTGTAACCGGCCGCCGAGACGGTCAGGGTTAGGGGCGCAAGCGCCCCACGTTAGTTAGAGTGATCGCTTCCCCAGCCAAAATCCGATCTTGGGAAAAAGACCTCGGCACATCAAGTCCGGGAACCGGTCTCGACGCACCTAACCTTTCAAGACAGAGAGGCAGGCAAAAGGCAAAAAGCGCCCCTCGCCTCCACTCTTTTCAGGTAGAGGACTTTCCGTCTACAAAAGCCACTAAGCAGAGTACTCGCCGCCCCACCCTCAAGCGTCGACCCCAAGTGGTAAAGAATCTCTACTGACATCATCTTTTGTATTGAGGTTATCTCTCTGTACTGACGACATTTCTGTTTGTATTGAGGTCATCTCTATACAGAGGTCATTTCTCTTTGTATTGAGGTCATCTCTATACAGACGTCATTTCTCTTTGTATTGAGGTCATCTCTATACAGACGTCATTTCTCTTTGTATTGAGGTCATCTCTATACAGACGTCATTTCTCTTTGTATTGAGGTCATCTCTATACTGACGTCATTTCTCTTTGTATTGAGGTCATCTCTCTGTACTGACGACATTTGTTTGTATTGAGGTCATCTCTATACAGACGTCATTTCTCTTTGTATTGAGGTCATCTCTATACTGACGTCATTTCTCTTTGTATTGAGGTCATCTCTATACTGACGTCATTTCTCTTTGTATTGAGGTAATCTCTATACAGACGTCATTTCTCTTTGTATTGAGGTCATCTCTCTGTACTGACGACATTTGTTTGTAATGAGGTCATCTCTATACAGACGTCATTTCTCTTTGTATTGAGGTCATCTCTCTTACTGACGTCATTTCTCTTTGTATTGAGATCATCTTTGTACTGACGTAATTTCTCTCTCTCTCTCATATGTCCTAATTATGGATTACGTCTTGATAGCGTGTACCACTAGAGAAATCTTTTAATATTTATTGGATACCTCTAAGGACTATTAAAAATAAAGGATGGTAAATAAATATCCGAGCAAGAATAGTTATTGGATCTTTTCTTTGTGTTTCAGTGAAGAACCTCGTCTAGTGTATAGTATTTACTGCTCAGTCCCAATCTTAGTTCTCGGATTATTTTTAAAATGGAAAAATTAAAGATGTGTGGGTTTTATTCCTTTCTCTTTTTAAAAATAATTTGAGTCACAGTGGACGCCAGCTGCTTTGTACGATATTTTACATATGGCTGCATGTTCGATCCACTGCAGCCATCTTTGATGCGAAATTGTGCTAGCTAATTACAGTTTTCCCATCATTCCGTGGACACAAGCTAGGTCACAATAACTCCCCCTAATTACCAATATTTCTATTAACGATTCTTTTGCTTTTCTGCGAACAAGACTTATTTACAATTTTTTAAAAATACGCATGCGCACGGGGGACATTAATCCAATGAATAGTTGCTTTTTGTTTTGTGTACAGAAGCTATTAGATCTCTCGCTTAGAAAGATTTCTCCAGAACGCCTCGTTTTGTGTGAGTCTAAATACAGCTAAAATACAGAAGGCATCATTTTTGTCAAGATAAAGTTCTTCTTCGATTTCACACTTTATTCAGATCTACTCGCAAACATTCCTGTCGCGAAATATGCAGAAGTGTTTTTTAACGAAAAACTTTACATGGAATTCACGTGACGTTATATACGGAAGATAGTGATTATCATGTAAATCTCAGATGGAGACTGGTCTACTGATTCTTCGTGTCAGTAGTTAAAGATGACATCTCGGGCAGTGCCAGCCTGGCGAAGGCACGCTGTTGAAGCACACTTCGAGATGGACAGCTTGCTTATAGCATAACTCTGGGAGTTCTATTTATACTGCTTTTTAATATAAATACACCTAAAGATACGTTCAGCACTCTCTGTAATTAACTTATCCTGCTTTGAATTAAAATACTCACCGCTTGTAAATATATGAATAAATATAATGTCAGGGTATTCATATTTGACAGTTCAACCCCATTAATTCAGTTCGCCTTCCGCCAATCATCATTATTAACCTTGACCATCCAGCAAACGTCGGCAGACTGTTAAAGTTGATTTGATTGGTCAGTTGTTACGCAGCCTGGGTATAACCTTCTGCCGTTTGCCTTGTCTCCTAAAAAATGGGGGGATCCTTTTTTATTGTTTAACTTTACACAAAGACTGAACCTCGTTATCGGTGCCAGGGTCTTTAATACACGGCTTATCTCCTAGAAACCTTACTTTGCATCGAATCCTTTTTAACCATCCATTGTCGACAGCGGCCTCGCTCTCGTGACTGCTATTCTGTGCGCGGGGGTAGGCTGACAGTGGACGGAAGAGCGGATACTTTACCGGTAATTGCTCACACTAAAAACGATTAATCGCCAAGCTGGAAATTTCTGTTGTTGCTAGCAGCGCCGCGAAGGAATAATTCAATATCTAGCAGTAGTCGGAAATCACTGAAGCCAAGCAGTATGGCGGCGTGGAGCAGGGAGATGTGAAATCTGCGGGTGGCTACGTAATTAATCGCATCCAACCAACATGCCATTAGCAGTTTAGAACTTTTGTTATGATGATAAATTCTCTTGGCTAATATATATATATTAAACAACTGTTAATAATTAAATCAACTTAATTAAAATCATATTGCACTGCAGTAAAATAGAAATAAACAGCTATTAGAGCAGAAAGAATGTCAGAAGAAAAATGAACGACAACGAATTTGGAACAGAATGGTCTTTTATTAAGGTTAGAATTGTCAATAACCCACGTCTCTCTCTCTCTCTCCATCTCTCTCTGCTCTGTCTATGACTTCAGTCTTATCTCCTCTCTGTGATGACGTCTCCAGTAATAGATTCTCTCTCTCCTCTCTCTCTCTCTCCTCTCTCCTCTCTCTATCTCCATCTCTCTGTCTCCATCTCTCTCTCTCTCTCTCTCTCTCTCTCTCTCTCTCTCTCTCTCTCTCTCTCTCTCTCTCTCTCTCTCTCTCTCTCTCTCTCTCTCTCTCTCCATCTCTCATCATCCATCATCATCTCAGAATGGTCTTTTATTAAGGTTATAATTTGTCAATAACCCAGTCTCTCTCTCTCTCTCTCTCTCTCTCTCTCTCTCTTCTCTCTCTCTCTTCTCTCTCTCTCTCTCTCTCTCCATCTCTCATCACTCTCATCATCATCATCATCATCATCATTTCTCCCATTTCTTTCCCCTATTTCTTTTGCGATTTTGCTTTTTATACCAAGTTTTCCGATAATTGTTTCCAGTGCTTCTGTATATCTCACATATCTTCAGAAAACTCTATATGATGTGTGGTGTGTGTTTATGTGTTTGTGTGTGTGTTTATCTATCCTAACCACTCTTAGTATTAACTATTATATATTTTCTTTTTCTTGAATAATGAGGATCGGATCCAGTTGTTAAAGCGCTATTAATTTCTAATTAAACGTATAGATAAGCTATAATCGACGTCATAAGGTCACAAGCCAATTTGTCGGCTATAGCCTCATCTGCACGTCTAATCAGAAATTCCTAACGCCGTATCATCTCACCAGTATTTAAAAAAAAAAAGCCTCAGAGGTTCAATGTCCTTTTGATTGTTATATAAATACTGAAGTTTTCTCCAGCCTTCATTTGTTTTTATCCTTACTCCGTGGTGATTTTTCTTTTAGTTCTCTGTCCCCCCCCCCACGGTTTTCCACCGAAAAACGAACATTTTATTATCGATTTCTTAAATAGGGCAGCGACTAAACACCGAAGATGCAAACGGAGAGATCCTCGAAACGTGCGCTCGGAGATTCCTTAGTGACAGGGGAGGGAATCAGGTTCTCGTTTAACGGAAGGAAGGATGCGACATTGGAGGGACTCAGGAAAATGCCAGCATTTCTTTGCTATTGAAGTCCGATGAAACCATCTTGTGCAAAGTTCGACAACAAGAAGCTTAGAAGTCTGTATAAACGTTATTAAAAAATCGTCAAATTCTTGGAAAACGCACACACAAACAAATGGAACATTTCTGTTGACAATAAATCTGTTTCCGGTTGGGGGGGCTAGGAATTCGCGAGTGATGTTTTAACAAGATAAACAAACAGACGTAGAAAGTCGCTGCATTTTGTAAGTGGAATAGTTTCAGCCTCAGGAAATTTAATGCTACGACCGACAGAAAAAAATTTCATGCCCCATTAATTACTTTCTCGGGCGCTGGAGACGAGCGACTGTTAACGATCTTAATCTATTTCGCCTCCGGTAAAACGCATGTCTCGCCAGTGGAGGACCTGATCCGCCAGGCGGCGGCGAACTGCGGCTGCGGTACACCTGTGGAACGGTGAGTGATTAAATATCGTGCGGGGGGGGGTGGTGGTGGGGAGGAGAAAACGATAGATGGTTTGTCATCTTCCGCGTTCGTCCAATGATTCCGGACACCGGTATTCGAAGACCGCTTGTTTGTCGCGTGCGAGTTCGTTCCGCCATGCGTCTGCAATGGCCGGTCGGGGGACTACTCTCCCCGTTGGTGGTGTTCCTCATGGCGGCCATTGCGAACTTAGCTTAGCGCAAGCACGTCACCTTCGCGCAGTTTTAGCCGGGGGGGGTTAACCCACTTTCCCAAGCAGCAAAAATTGGCTAACGCGACGCATGGACTGATGGATAAGGGTCCGGACAAATATGGAAACACTGACGGCGTTCGGATGAGACCGGGAGAGGCGGGAGGGAGTTGCCATTATGGCGATGTTATGTCAGCCGAGTTTCACTCGTCATCTCCTCTCGGTATCACGGTGTAAAGAGAAAGGAGTCTGCTGGCTTATCTCTGGCAGAGCCCCCTTTTCTTTAGTCAAATGGACCTTAGGTGTTCAGGTTATTATGCAAGGCATACGTGCACAATATAGTTGTTAAAGTGTAAATCTATAGATATCTGGGGGGAGCAGCGTTTAATGTAAGGGCCGCGCAGCCAACCACTGTTCCTTTAATGAATCTCCATTTTATAGAGAGAGAGCATTTCCACTGTTGTGTCCTGCAGGTGGCTGAGACAGTACTAGAATTAGGAATGTAGTTGGATCTACTACTTGCTGATAATATCCAAAGTCCAAACGAGGACTCGCGTACCCCTGTCCAAGGAGCATCGCCAGTTCTTGTACCATCTTCGGTGATTAACTTTCAGTTTTAGTAATGTACCGTGATAACAGCTTTAAATTACAACGGGGATATGACTTCCTGTGTCGGTTTCTGGAAAACTCTCAGGGGTTTTCTCTTTCTTTCTTTTTTTTTCTAAAAAGAATAAATAAGAGAGTAAAGATGACGGCTTCAGATGCAATTTCAGAGTAGGAAGGAAAATCTGGGGACAGTAGAAGCGATTAAAGGTTGATTTTAAATGAAGAAAGTTAGAGCTTTTGGCGATAACTGAGATGGATTCTTCTCACTTAATCATCGCCCTATGCTGAATGCCGATTTAATTTTGAGAATCCGTTAATTAGAAAATATCCGCTGTTTCTTAACGAACGATCTCCGGTATTCCCGTCAAACTGTCCATTCGCAGATTTCGTGAGGGCGACGGTTCGAAATATCGCGATCTACAGCGGTCTGTTGAGTGATCGTCGTGAGAAACCCGATCGGGGGTCGGCACTCCATCAGTTTTCCCCCACGTGCCGGCTTATAATTGCGGCGTGGAGCGGCCTACGAGGGCAATCTCCTCTCGCCAACAGCGGGACCCGGCTAAGTTTTCTCATCGATCAAGTTTTCTTCCTGACTCCTGAGAACTTGTTCCGATGCGGCCAACCCGTGGACGCGCGCCGCCTGTTCGCTAATAGGTGTCCTGTCGTTAGTTGGGAGAGCGGGTGGGAGGATGGCCAGTGACCGCGCCAGTCTGTGCTGCTTGCGCCGATCTCGGAAACAAACAAAGTCCGCCGAGATTAAGTCTCTCTCTCTCTCTCTCTCTCTCTCTCTCTCTCTCTCTCTCTCTCTCTCTCTCTCTCTCTCTCTCTCTCTCTCTCTCTCTCTCTCTCATACCATAAAGTGAAATCAAAACGTGGAAACAGCGAAACACGAGCACCAGTGGCCTCAACAGGACACAAACGTCTCTCAGCAGGAATGCGCCAAGGTGGCGCGCTGGCTCTCAGCCTCTTTCAATGAAAACACAGAGCATTTCAAATAATCGCGGGTCACAAGTCCGAAACAGAAACTTCGCGCGTGCTTTCATGAAACCAACCTCGAAAAATTTTCACTTTGGCGTAAATACCGTGTGAAGCTGATCTCTTGGTTCTTTAATCGCTCAGCATGCATGCCTTTGGTCCAGTGTTAGTCCATTATTAATTCTCTGAAAGATTTTTTCTGCAGCAAAAATCCTAAGCCTGACTACAGAACTAAAATTTCTTCACTATTCCCTACATCGCTGATTTCCCTTATGGACAGAATCTGTTCATTACCTATTAATACCTCTTTTTTTCCCCCTTCTTTTAACTGTTGCCCTAATCCCGTCCTGACACCGAGGTCGAAGGGCGTCCTCACAGAAGTGAGTTAAAAGGGGCCTGTGCGAGACATCATCCTCAATGACCGGGCGAGTTACCCGGGTACGGTTAGAACTCGAGGAACCTCCCCTTACCAGAAAATCCCTACCCCTTTATTCGGCTGCCGATAGGTAGAAGCCACGGACGGACTGGCACTGGAAACATTTTTAAAGAATGGCTACTGGTAGGCAGAATAACAACAGGAGGAAATACATCTTGGTACCGAAGTTTACAATTCCTTGGTTATTGTAATCTACTTCAGCGGCTACAAAAAAGTCATAAAATGTTCGTCGTGGCTTAGACAGAGCATCATCCATTCTAGAGCAGTAGACAGATAGCGTTTTTTTAAACACGTGATTAATCGATTCACTGCTTGCATACTTTGCATTTTATCGTTAGTTGAAGATGGTGCGCACATACCTTTCCAGACATTATTATGTACTTAAACCGTTTACCGTTATTTCACGTTCTTTCTCTATTGACCAGATCAAAGATAGCTAAGAAGTTCATCAACGCGTTAAATTCCCAAGGTTCGTTTACCTGACTGGCCGGATTTTTCAGCGCTAATAAAGTGATTGCCACCTTAATGGCCGCCAATGCCGACACCGGTCCGATTGGCTAATAATCCACAATGTATAGTTGTGTCGTCGACGTCGCAGCAAGATTAAAAGTAAAATATATTTTTTTAAAAACCCAACTCTGCAGAATAATATATATATATTTGTTCAGCATCCAGGGTTATTATTGGGATCTAATGATAGACTGGTTAAGAAAAAAAACGGTCTGATTAGAGTAGAGCTATCTAGGTCGTGCGATAGCAGCAACGTATTCAATTGCTGGCGCTGGTGATGTTCGCGAACAGCCCCAGGTTCCAAAATATAAAATATACCGGCTCACCTATTAATCTCGCTAAGAATCGTACTACTATGACAACACGGTAATAATAATACTTTATGGAAATGCTAATTTCTACAGTATCTACTCGCTTTTGAGTTAGCCGAACTCAAGTGTTGAAGACACATAGGGCGACCACCAGTCCCTCTGGCTGTTAGTGTAACTGGTCCAGACGCCGTCTAGTGTTTGCCTGTTTCTAAACTCTGGCGAGATGCAAAACGCATTCGGCAAGACTCGGAGCTTCCGACTGCGCGGAGATCGAGGCTTTCTTCTCGCGATAGAGAAGATCTATTTTTTTAGCGGGCCGATGGACATAGGCATTGTTAACAAACATCGGCGGATTGGATTTAAACGAGCCAGCTTCCTTGACAAATATGGAACGAGGAGGATGCGCTGCGGTACTGTTCCCGTTGATAGTAGACGCGGTCGAACCCAAACTCTCCAAGAGTGATGTCAGGCATCTCAGTCACATGTTCTGTAGCCGACAGACGTCGAGCGCCGGTAGAGATCTTGTGAACGAACTAGCTTCAAGTGTATCTGCGAGGACAGTAAGACAGACTTCCGGCCTGCTGCTGGCCACAAGCGCACAGCCAATGGGATGAAAGACTACTGGGAATGTAAAGAGGCTGGTGCAACTCACAAAGATGTCCTGAGCTGCACAGAGTCCTGATATAACCATCACTGCGGCTATACGAGGTTATATGGCTGCTTGGAATGTCAAACGGAAACCAGGCACCTTGTATGAACTGTGGAAACTGCTACAGGGTATTTGGAACGATATCCCACAGTCGTACATTGAGCGAAGGGCTCACAAACCAGATATTAATACACTGTACAACACATTCATTTTGTTTGTTTTTTAAATATTTCTCTAATAATGCATTATTTATGTATTATATACGTCTCTCGCTGGCAATTACTCATTATTCGCGTACACCATGTGCGTGTGTGCGTTTAAGGCATTGTAGAAACACCTGGTGACCATGTGTACCGCTGGTGGTAAGTGAGAGGCGGCCGGCTAATGTCACAGATTCTGAAACGACCCCTCGTCACAGAGAAATTTAGTGAGCCACCTGTGTCAGTATTAATTCTGTTGAGCCCCTGTCGAGATGCCAAGAAGATATCAATCGAAGGCGTCCCAAGACAATCACAGTCGAACGCTTGTGAAATATCTACTAATTTCGTGGCAGAAAAATCCAGCAGGTAAAAGAGAAACAAAATTAAATTACATTTATGCAGAATTTTGAGTAAATCCATTTTTAGGAAAGTAAACTTTAACGCGTTTATTAGCCAACCCCCCCTCCTCCTGGTGTTCACGAAGCTAAAGCAAACCCTCTCATGATCGGGAATCGTAAACCCGGCAGACACCGTCAGGAGGCGCTGCGGGTTGTTTCGTCAACTGTCCACTGAGTCCCCTCTCGGGTTTCTGACTTAACAGAACTTGAAGTCGCCTTGCTAATGATGGAATGTTGTTTTTCTTTTTACTCTCGTCCAGCCTCAGTGCTGCGATGTTCTCTAAGGGAACGCCATTTTGTGTCACGAGAAGCTCAGTACTTCCGACTTCCGCGGGAGAAATCCTTACTGGAAATTTTATTTTCAGATGTGGGAGGGGAGAACCAATAAAGAAAATCGAGAGAAAACTGCACCGGGATGTCGGACTCGGATCCTCACAGCCTTGGCAGTCTGGTATCCCAGCTACTGGGACTCGCCCCTATGGTTTTTCTCTAATGAAGACAAATAAACAGGTAAAAATACACGAGTTTAACAAGGCTTCTTGTTGTCGTGGAATTAACAAACGAGGATGGAGACGAGGGTCTGTTCGCAGTAAATACTCAAGCGACCCTACAGAGTAGGAACTATTAATGTGCAAAGAAATTATTCTCAGGACTTGTTGCAAGCTTTGAGACGGAAAGGTTAGCATCGCCATTACAAAAGTCCCGGACAATGGTTTCGGTTCCATTAGAAACTCTGTGTGTGTTTGGGAGGGGTCTCTAAGAGTTCGACGTTTTGTATCGGGAAGATACTTCTGAAGTCGGGGCGGACCAGTTTCCGTTTGCCGAGAAGTGACTGGATTCTCTTAAATCAAGCAGATGTCTTTGCTCGGAGTAAAGTCAGCTTCCGCTTTAACATCCATAGTTTGAAATAGCGCGGTGGCTCTATGACAGACGCTAGAACGGGAACCTTAGTCTTCCTCTAACGATTCTCCGTGAGAAGAACGACCTGCTGACAAGACCAGCGGGGATAACCAAACGCGCAGCGATCGCTGTCCCAAAGATAATTTAGGTTCTCTTATATAAGTTTATACTTGGATTAGACCTTCAGTATTTCTGAACTTTCGGAGTCCGTAAACAAGAAAGGACGCTAACATATCAGCACAAATCCCTAGAACGTTTTCAGGCATTTAGAACACACTGAACAATCGAAGAGACCAGATTTACCCTTTCCAGAGAGAGGGAGGAGTGGGACCGGAAGGGTTGCAGATGCTTAATGGAATGTTTGATTGAAGTTTTCGAAATAAGTAAGTGAAGAATGTCACCCAAGCATCTTTCATCTTACTTTTCTGAAGTGTACCTTCTCTGAGGAGTAGTTGTGCCGTGACTAGCCTCCAGGACCTCTAAGGCTGAGGCTACGAGTTCCCGGACTCCCCTCTCAGTATGGAAACATAGAATTCTTAATCTTGTAACCAAGGCAACCGGTGAAGCGTCGAAGGGAGGAAGAACACACCGCTTTAAAGTAGGATATACGGTAAATTATAACTATTAGTACATAGCGCATACAACATCTACCTGTCTCTTCCTGAAATCTAAAACGAAAGCCAACCAACCGCACCGGTGCCACGCTCCATTAAGTGCCGGTGTAGTTAGTGAGCCGAGAAGGCACTAGTCGGCGCTGGAGCAGAATATCGGAGCGCCCACCTAGCCTCCCCTGAAAGTCGGTCTTCTCGCTCAACTCTGGCGGATGAACTCTGCTGTTACCCCTCGCACCCTCCTATCGCCAGGGGTTGTTCCTGACGGCGTGATAAAGAACACTCGCGCTGCTATGGTTAACAGCTCAGTCTACATCTCCTGGATCTTTGTAGCAAGATGCGCTAAAATTATCTGATAATTGTCATTTCAGCCTCTTAAAAAATAATTACCAGCTTCATCAGACTTCATCTTCGGAAATTACGAGTGTGTCCACGGCATTCTTGCACGGGTAGGGGGTAGGAGAAAGTATCTCTTTCTCACGGGCCAGATAACCACTTATCACGCTATTGACGCACAAGGGCAGGGGAAACCGGGACGCACAAAGCTGCCAAAAAGATTCTGGTTTGAATATGACCAGAATTTTAAGAGAAATTCTTTACCGCTAGCAAAATTTTTAAAGCTAAGAAATGCGTACGTGGAAGGGTACGACGGGGCCGGCCGGACTTCAGGCCAACCCCGGTTTACCGTACCACTGGTTGAAAGTCGTATTTTCGGAAGGTAAGAAAGAAAACCAAAGCCATTGGGTACTCAATGCAAACAGTGGTTGCCCCTCCACCCAATATTGTAGCCTAGAAACCAGGCAAAAGAAAATGTAATGATGCACTTAAATTACAGACAAATGCCATCATAAGTCGTTTACGTGCGTTTTCAAAAGCGTGGTTGGAAATCGCACGATTCGGATAAATCGCTAGGGCCGTACGTTACCAGAGGGTATTTAATCCAAGGGCAAGCCACAATCAGGGATCCTCGTTCTCAGTGTCATCGCAATGCCATTCGGTATCGTGTAGCATCCACAGAGCGGAGTCAAGGCCGGTATGACGGACCGTCTCCTAGAATTAGTGCTGTTTGGGGGGGTCAAACCTCGTCGATGGTTTATATGCAGGCTTCTGTTGATTGCTTTTTTTTTTGATTTGGCAAGGGTTAGTCTAATTCCCTAATTACGATACGGTTTACGATTTTTATCCCCTGCTTTACTCATATCAACGATTTGTTGTTTTATTCTGATAGAAGTGAGTTTAGGATGTCACGTCCCTTCGCCGAACTGTATTCACAGAAGAACACCGAGAATGGTTTAGTCTTGGCTTGGTTAGCGTCTTTAACGCCCTCTGCTCGCGAACCAGGTGATTGTGGTACCTTGCACAGGTAAAGCACCGCACCTGAACAACCGGACGGCTAATGGTTTGAAGGTGGACCGCGGCAGACATTTTGTTCCTTTCGTCTCTGTCTGATAGGAAACCAAGTATACCCAACGAAAATGGCCGGTAGCAGAAGTATCCAGGGAGGATCTGACAACAAATGCTGACGAGTTCTTACTCGGCCGTCTCTCGCTTTAAATTTGAGTAAAAAGGTTATTAATGAATTAATTATCATTTTTTTTTAATATACGCACCATCGGCTCCTTAATCTCGCTCCGCTATGACAATAACTTTTCGAATTCCGGAGAGTCTATCAAACAACTTTGCCAAATAATCGGCTGTTACTGAGCTTCACGATGTCTGGGGGGGGGAGGGAGGTATTTCCAGTACTTCTGTTCTGTAGCATCGCTTTCGTGATGTTTTGGTAAGTTTATCCAATTTGAGATTCAACAGGTGACAAATCAGCCTCAATCAGAAACATTCTACGTCACGGCCCTGACCCCGACTCATCAGTCTATTACACGATTCCAGTCTCTACAGCCCAACGTTCGTGTATCTTTGCCTACTGCAACATTTTAGCTGACTTAGAAGGCCCGCGATAAAATTTTTTCACACTCACACGACCATTAAAGCTGTCAGCTTCAAGAAGCCATTCTACAGTTCTTCGAGAACACCAAATTCCCCATTTGCGCTAGTCTGCCGTGTCGTGATTTCTGAGCCCCCCCCCATGTCTTTTTCGTTTGTCCATCAGCGTAATATATTCATCCTCTTCTTTAGATGTTACTCTTCTCTATGTTCGTCATTGCTCTTAACGGTTTGCGCAGTATGTAGCGAACGCCTTTCTTGGAGATTCCAAGTTTCTTGGCAGCCTCTCTTACTGTCAGGCATTTACTTGTTAGAGTAAAGACATCAGATCGTGTTTCAAGATCAAACGGCTTTCTGTGTTTCTTTTTTTTCCCATCTCGACAACAAAAATCCGAGTATCCACAGTACTGAACAAACTACGACTTTCCCGTTAGATTTATAACGCTCTGCGACGTGTGGCATCAAATAATTGTTCCCCTTTGTCATCCCGATGAAATTGTGTCACGTGAATAGAAGTTTGTTCCGGAAGCCGCCAGGCTACTTTCAATATCTGAAGCAAAGTAGGATGGGGATATTTTGACGAAACAAAGGTTTTGGCCTAATGGATATATTGTACCGTTTCCATGTATTGAATGAACTGATCATAGCATATTTTTTAAAGAAAACTGTCCCCATATTTGTGTTTTCATTCTAAACTAATGGCAGATAATGCGTTTAATTCATTATTTCTAGAGTTAAGAATATGCAACTTTAGAATTAGAGATAGTTTGGATTCTCAGTGACTGGGAGATCTCGATGGACAAATACATTTTTTTTTCTGCCAGTTTTCACCAAATTGCTGTATCTGATCGCGAAATTGTTCGCCGATAATTCGGTTGCGACAGTCAGCACTGCAAAGTCCACGGCCGAGTGTCTATGGCGATCTGCTGTATGGGAAAAAGAGGGGGAAACAAATTGTTAGAAGGGAGGAGGGTGTGAGTGTGCAGTCAAGGGCGAGGCACTCCGTCCAGTCAGAACTACTACGGCGAGGGCGGACTAGAGAACCGCTCGCTTCTAACTAACGTCATCCAGGGTCGGCGGCGTGACGTCAATGGAAGACTGCTGTCCAGAGTCTCTCCCCCACCCGCCAACACGGTTTTCAATCAGACTCGGCGCTATTAACTGCTCTGACATTTATTCTAGGCTGACAGATTCCCGCTGGCCATTACTCGAGTAACGCGGATCGATGCGAGGGAAAAACGGAGCCGGCCAGCCTCGAATTCTGATGAACATTAAATAGATTTCTCCCGGGGTCGTAGACTCTCTCTCTCTCTCTCTCTCTCTCTCTACCCCCAGCTGGAAAAGCAGAAGAGCCGATCACGTAGTTCCCGTCAGAGGGCAGCACTGAACAGAACGTTTTGCAGCTGCGCGGATGCAAATCTCCGATAAATGGAAAGAAGAGACCAAAAACGCATCAGAGAAATGGCTGATATGCCTTTATACTATTTAAATAATTCTAAGATAAACTCCTTTCCTCTCTGATGCTATACTCGTCGAACCCCAGATGAAAGCCCCCGACCAGTGACGTAGATAACGCAATCGAGCGTCTTTAATAATTTTCTATCTACGTTAACAAAAAACAGACAGCTGGGATCTCCTGCCTACGCCCCGTTTGAGCTCTCGCTCGGTGATCATCTGACCTCTCCTAAAATAAAGCCGCGTCACTGTTCTAGAATATCCCGAACATAGCAGTCATCAAAGAAGCCCCGATGAAAGATGGCGGGTCACGTGTAAACACGAAGAAACAAAGTACGAGAGAGAATATCCAGTCTCTGCAGTCACCTGGAACTGATGAACGGGGGGGGGGCGCAACCACGTGACTGATCGGTGGAGGAAGAGCGCAGATATATAAATGTATCTACTTCCGAAGCGCACTTCAACTTCGCAGCATTGCCAGCTGCCGCGCCACCTAGCGCCCCAACTCCCTCAACTTCCCAGCGAGGGAGATCAGACTGGAAGGTTTGGATGGCCGAATTACCATGTATCTAGAAAGGCCCCGCCCCCGCGCCATTCTCGCTATTTCGGCTGATGGTCGGACCACGCGGTCCTTCGTGGTTGTCCATTTCTTTTACTGAAGAGACCACCACCACGAAAGCCAGGGAGTCGTTCACGAAATCCATTTAGCAGATTATTCCGGTTATTCTTAGATCAGTTCTTCTGGGAAAAGCTTGGAATATAGATATCCCTTTTAAGTAATCAGATCGCGCCGGATGTACACTCAGTCCGATTAAAACGGTTAAGGTGTGTCTATATTTTGAAAAAAAATACCCTATATAATCGAGTAATAATAGTCGCTCAACAGGTGAGCGAGGTTGAGATGAGATGGCGCATGCATTTTCGAAAGCAATCTGTCGTGTGGCGAGAATTCGTAAAGGTTCGCTTTAAAAGTACTTGAGATGACAACTACCGAAAACATTGGTATAAAATAATTCATCGTTATTATTAAGTTTGTTGCTGTTGGCTTTCTTAGGGGGGAAAAGGGTCGAGATTCTTCAACACCACGCTCACCTGTCACGTGATTAAAGCTACTGTTTCCACCAAGACCCTGAAGGATCAGTTTCCCTATTCGCGCGCTCTCGCGAAGTGTAAGGACAGGGTCCGTTCTGGCTTCTTTCATGTTCCGACTCTCGGTCGGCCGCTTAGCTTTATCCCGCGCCTGCCTTCGCGATGTCGAAGACCCCCAACCTTGAGCAAACTGAGCGATTCTCCGCACCATTTTCCCTGCCTGAAGTCTCCAGCTATCGGGGGGAATTCTCCGCTTTGGAGCCGCGGTGAAGAAGCTCTAGGATGACCGAGCTGATGGTCTGCTCAAACACTCCGGTACCTTGAATTATCATCACCTTGGTATAGTTATCTATTGCCTTAAGACAGTGATTCTCAACCCTTGCTCTGTCATTTAACCCCCCCCTGGCTTGATGTATTTCGTCATTTACCCTCTTACTCCAATATAGCCGGCATAGAGTCACAGAAAAAAAGATGATGGAACAACTTTATCATTGAGAAGTAAGAAGAAGAGGAAATCTATTACAATCAAAAGACATCAAAATAAATAAAATCTTAACAATAAAAGTATTTTTTTCAGAAATTTTTGTGGGATAAAATATATGAACAGTTTTGCTTTAATGATGGATACATTTTGAATGAATATATATGATTTTATTATCAAAAACAAAGGAATTTTAGGGGGTATGGTAGATAGTACATCCTACAACAAAGGGGAATGCGTGCCCCAAGGATCTACGCCCATGCCAGCCATAATTTCTCTAATACAGGCTGACCACGTATAGTGTATTACAGAATTAATACTTAGTTTGCAGGTATGGATATGTTTACCCCCCTGCCATGTAAATTTTTACCCTCAGGGGGTAAATTTCCCCCTGATTGAGAATCACTGCTTCAAGATATTGTAAGATTATCATCCACCCAGCTTTATTGTCAGCGCATACGGCGCAAATCAGTTTGCGAGCATTTCTGCAACTAGCCGCCATTTTTACAAGGTCAAGGCGGTTAGTCTGGCGATGGATTCCGACCACGTTATTCTGGCTGTGTAGCAGCAAGGGGATAAATCCCCAGACTTTTGTTAGTGGGCCTGCTGATGTATTTCTTTAACTTCTACCAATACTGTACATGTATTCGCAAAAACTACCAGTTCATATTAAATTTGTGAAATTAATAATTTAAAGAATAATAAATATGAGAAAACATTTACACGTTTTTTACCATTAAAAAAAATTAATTCTGCTTTAATTTAATTTCCATTTCAATTTTGACAGCAATTCAAGCCATACCCTCCTTTAGACTACTGACATCATTGACTTTACAGCACCAATGTAGTTTTGTCCCTGGGTGTCAAACAATTTCAGTATGCGGGTATGTGAATGTGTGTGTGTGTGTGTGTGTGTGTGTGTTGTGTGTGTGTTGTGTGTTGTGTGTGTGTGTGTGTGTGTGTGTGTGTGTGCACATGTATTTACACTTAGCAGGCTGAAAGCATATTTTTAGGCAGGTGAAGCTGAACCCAAAGTAATGCAATAAAAAGAAGAAAGAAAGTTTTTTTTAAATTTGCTTTTAAATCATTATACCCCAAAACGATGGCAATATATTTTCATTTCTTATATTACTGGTTTATAAATTCGGATATTTATTAAATTTGACTGGTAATATAATAGACACCATTCACTTGTCAGGTCTACCTCTTGTTAATGTAATGTTACACTTGCTGCAAGATGATGACGCTAATTAAGTTTTCAGAAAAGATGAGTTAGTCTGGAGCTAGGACATGATAAATTGATTAAGAAATTGCTCTTCTGGTTTGCATCGTTTTCTTTCTCCACATTTGGTTCATATTTGGTTCCGCCCTACAAACTACTAAGATCTTTCTGAAATCATATGAGAGATGAGAGAGATAGCGAGGAGAGAGAGGATGAGAGAGAGAGAGAGAGGAGGAGAGAGAGAGGAGAGAGAGAGAGAGATGAGAGAGGAGAGAGAGAGAGAGAGAGACGTCAGTACTTACAGTAGAGATGACGTCAGTACAGAAAGAGATGACGTCAGTACATACAGAGAGAGATGACGTCAGTACAGAAAGGAGATGACGTCAGTACATAGAGATGATCCGTACCTACAGAGAGAGATGACGTCAGTACAGACAGAGAGAGATGATGTCAGTACAGACAGAGATGACGTCAGTACAGAAAGAGAGATGACGTCAGTACAGAGAAAGAGATGACGTCATTACAGAGAGAGAGATGACCTCAGTACAGAGAAAGAGATGACGTCATTACAGAGAGAGAGATGGCCTCAGTACAGAGAGAGAGAAATTAGTAAAAAAATGAAGAAACAAACCTTTTCAGTATATTGAAGAACCAGTAATAATAACAGTATTCTTTAACATAAATGATGACAGAGCGTTGATAGGAACAGAGTTTTTAATCAATAAATTATAAATTGACATTTTTATCAATTATAGTTATTGGTATGTTTGTCTGGTAAGCGCTACTTACAACGTGTCGTTTCTTGGAACGTGGTCAGGCGGAATGCTGCTCCACGCCGATTTACCAAGCAGATCTTAGAGCCCTATTGGCTTGTCTTGTCACCACTTCACAACTTAGCGCTGGCCAAGCTTCTTTACCTTCGCCTCCCCCAACATTAAATGGCAGGTAACTATTGCCCTTAGTTATCCCGACTGCCCTTCTACTAGCTCTGCAAGTATTAAATTCAACTAGACGGACTCCAGTTGGGATCAAATGATCCGTGTTGCGGGCGGCTTTCCGAGGGAGTCAATGGTGTATCATTGCAAGATGAGTTGACCGTAATAGACCAGAACTGATTTGGTCTACTAGGCGGATCTTAGGTCGTGAAGTTTGGGTTTGTATATTTTCTACACATTAATTTCACTACTAAATGGAGACTTTTCTACAGCAATTCAATAAATACAACCGGACATGACGTAAGCACTACCGGATCTTCCGTAAACAAATCTCCTACCAAGCAACTGTATAGCCTAAAATGAATTTATGGATGAAAAGTTACCTGCTGCGTCAAGATTCCTCAAATGGTAAGATTTCATTTTCAGGTATTATTCAGCATTTTGTGAAATATCGTGGGGAAGTAGACAGCGGGATCTGTTCGGTGTCGTTTTAAAAAGCTTAGTGTTAGATGCATGATGGGTAATTTTCATCGAAAATGCTAATGTCCTCGAAGGTCGATTGTAATGGTCAATGTTAATATCGCGGTAACTTCTCTTCGTACCGGTGATTTGTTCCCACCTCACGCTGACTCATAAAATGTGAAAGGCGCATTTATGGTATCCCATATATGGAGGAAAGAAAACGATGCAAACCAGAAGAGCAATTTCTTAATCAATTTATCATCTCCTAGCTCTCGTCTAACTCATATACCTCATAGTAAGAAGGGCGAGGGAATCAGTGGCACGGGTTACTGACATTAGTTAGACGTTTCCCCTTGGGTTTACTGCCTTTTAATGGATTCAATAGATTTTCAGTGGGGTTCAGATTGGGTGTTGACGGGCCAATCCACGGTGATTTCGATTCTTCTCAAACAGAATCTTGCGAATCGCTCTTCGGGATCGATCGTTATACTGTCGCAGTTTAAACCCATCGCCTATTAAACAATCCCCCGATCGAATTGCACGGCACTGCTAAATATTTACATTTCTTTTATGAGGGTATAATATCTTTTTATCAAGTTACCAGCAAATAAATTCACTTTTACATTTCCACCACCGTGGTCAATTAAGCGTAGGGAAACACGGCTCTCGTGTTCCACTCTTGCGTTTCTTCTATTGGTCGTTTTGAGCTAAATATACAACACCAAACCTGCTCTCAGCCAACCACGATACAGCTTACAACTGCTCTCGGATGTGATTCTGATATGGTTTATTCCAGTTGACTTTCTTTACCTCTGTTGCCAGTTTAACTGGTATTCGGGCCGATCAATGCAACCTTTCCGTTCGGCAAGTGTTCTCTTTCTTTTTCGGTCTTTGGGTTCACGGCCGAGGTGGTTGACTTCATTCCGTAAATGTCTGCGTGCATACCACTCTGTGAATGTTACTCCGGCTTCTCCGACAATTTTGGTATTCGTGCTTTGTGAGCGGAAACAGTGATTGACCTTGTCTGATATGGAATTTTCGGTTTCAGGTGTCTTTCTTTCCCCAATCCAATCAACAGCAGTCATCAATAATGAGGCTCAATAACATTTATGCAAACGCAGAGAATCAATCAGCGAACGGTTATTTAAATTAGCAACCAGATACGATATCGGATGCTCGCTAATAACACGGAGCTCTTGGCGTTAACTAATTTAACATTCACAGACACTGTGCTTGGTTTACAGTTATGTAATAAGCTTGAAGTTATAAAAATGTCGTAATTAAATGTTTACATGTTCTGATACGTGGATTATGAGATTAAAATTTTTTTTTGTTTTGCTGAGGTAATTTTGAATTTTCATTAACAGTAAATTGCTGAAATGCAGTTAATGGCGGTACTTTTGTATGAGAGAGAGAGAGAGAGAGAAGAGAGAGAGAGAGAGAGAGAGAGAGAGAGAGAGAGAGATGAGAGAGAGAGAGAGAGAGAGTTTGAGAGAGAGAGATGACATCAGTACACACAAAGAGAGATTGAGAGAGTTTGAGAGAGAGAGAGATTGAGAGAGTTTGAGAGAGAGATGACGTCAGTACACAGAGAGAGACAGATTGAGAGAGAGAGATTGAGAGTTGAGAGAGAGAGAGAGATGACATCAGTACACAAAGAGAGATTGAGAGAGTTTGAGAGAGAGAGAGATGACGTCAGTACACAGAGAGAGACAGATTGAGAGAGAGAGATTGAGAGTTTGAGAGAGAGAGATGACATCAGTACACACAAAGAGAGATTGCGAGAGTTTGAGAGAGAGAGAGATGACATTAGTACACACAAAGAGAGATTGAGAGAGTTGAGAGAGAGAGAGAGATGACGTCAGTACACACAAAGAGAGATTGAGAGAGTTTGAGAGAGAGAGAGAGATGACATCAGTACACGGAGAGAGAGATTGAAAGGAAGTGTGTGTGTGTGTGTGTGCGCGCGCGCGCGCGTTAAAAATGCATGCAGATAAATCCAAAATACGTACTATCAAAATACTAACTACGTCTGAAGCCTCAGTACTATTGTAAATTCTTATATTTCTTTTTTTGGGGATGTATCACCGAACTAAGAGAAATCAAAAAGTCTCTAGTCTTTTTTTTTACAGCGAACTGCTTTCTTATCTTTGCATCTTAATCTCGGGGAATTCTGACGTAAGTTTTTGCAGCAGACAGGATTCTTAGAAAGGTCAATTGCAGAGATTTCCTTCGATTTTTTTCCAGAATGCTCTGCTTACTAGCTATTCAACTCAAAGCTTATCATACGGAAATGATGAATCATTGTTTGCGAAAAGAGATAAGGGGGAGGGGCAGAAATGAAATTTGTTTAGATCATGGATATTTCGTTTGTGCATCGTCCAGATTCTCTGTTTATTGATGCCAAATCTCTACAATAAGAGACTCATTTAGGAAATTTTTTTTGAAGTTGTATAGAGGCGAAACCTGATACTGCCCGAAGAAATGGCTTGGCAAAGAACGGATGATTGAGATAATGCAGAGTTCGTCTTATTAAAAGATGTCACAAACGTGAAAGTGTTTACGTTTTAAAAACAGTTTCTTTCTTTTGTCAAAGGGTCACATCCGGCCTTCCAGATGCTTCTCGGTGCAGCCGGTGGTGACAATTGGCTATTATTTCGTCGTCGTTGCCTTTTGCTTGTTTTCAATGTTAATTCACCGAAATTATCAAAATGTTTACTTTATTTCCTTTAAGTCACGATTATTACTAGAAGGATATAAACCCTTTTACGCTTTAGAAATGGCAATGTTAAGAACAGGTCCTTGACAGAGATATACAGTGCCTGTAATAACATTCTGTACACCAACCACCTGTTGTTGTAACAATGTGTTAGATTATTTTACAAAAAAATACAAGAAACAGAAAATAAAGACAAACAAGGAAGCGAAATGCTTAGCGTCGGTATCTGGCCAGACAACCTTTCACAGTATGGTGTCTCTACCCTGCTTGGCGTCGAGTCGACGTGGTTTTATAGTACGGCCTGGTGCGTAGCAGGAGCTTCTATTAACTCTCTCCGATTGGCATAACTGGCTGTGACCTTGGCTGATGTCCAGATGCTCCCAAAGACGTTCGATCTCGGATTCAGGGAGGGGGCGCGGCGAACGTCGTGATTCTCCTTTCAGACTATGGTTCCACCATACCTGTGCCTTGTAGCGCCATTCTACCGGAGAATATGAACGTCGAATGTTCGCACGTGCCGGTAGAGATCTTCCATCATTATCTCAGTGTATCCGACGGACGCGGTTGAGACGCCCTTCGACAAACATCAGTTCCGTTTTGCCACCATGATGCAGGACTGTAGCCTATACGCCGCCAATGCTCGAAGGTCTTCGCAGACATGTCCTATGGATCAGACGCTTCCGAGCTTTTTATTTTTATTCCGAGAAAACGCCTCAGTTATTTGGCATCTTCTTCGCCCAACGATCCAGGTAAATGAAATAAACTTCATCTCGAAACGCAAGTGAAGACCTTAGACATGGGAAAGTTTCGCTTCACAGAACACCGTCTCGCACAATTATGAAGTACGAGGGAATGCCTGGCATCGCTATGCAGAACGGTCTCTCGCGGAGCTTGTGTGCGTTTCTTTACGGAAGAGCTTTGGCATCTTCAAATTAAGTGCGAAATGTATCGAAAGCTTAGCTTCGCTAGAATCCTGATGAAATTGTGCTCCATGTTCTTCTTTACAAAACACTGCTCGGGTCGACAGAGGTTTCCAATCGCCAGTTTCTCTTGCTCGTTGTAACTTCATCTATAACACGCTGCACGTCATCTATGCCTTGCAAAGTTCACGATTATTCCGATTGTCATGGAAATTAATCTTTCATTTATAATTCACGTTACGTAATTTTATACTGGTTCGGGTAGCTTGTTTGCTATTGTGTACAACAGTAATTTCCCACCGACATAGCAAACATCAGCATGTTTCCTCACTCATCTAAATAATCAATGGACTAATGAGCATCACATGTTCTAGAACTCACTAACGCTACTTCTAAATTACATTATAGTTGTTTTATATTCAATAATCTTTAATAAATCATTGTGTTCGCCGTTTGTTTGCAGAAGGAAATGGCTTTTGGATCACGGATTGTTTGGGTCCAAATTGAAAGTAAATATACGCAAGCATTGTCAATACTAATGATGAAAGCACCTGCTGCTAGAATAAAGGGGTAACGAATTAGCGTACGACTGTGTGCTTGTGTGTGCGTGTGTGCGTGTGCGCGTGCGCGCGCGCGATTCCAATTGAGTCCAGGAAGCGTCTTGGATTTCTCTCATCTTTCTTTATTACCCCATTCTCCACAGCTTTACTTTGGTTTTTTTCCTCCTAAGCAGAAGAGTCGTAGAAAAATCTCCACTCGGTGGTATTTGGCCTGAGCGCCGAAATGGTTTTCTGCATCTTCTGCTCTTTACACGGTTATAAATGGTTGCTCATGTGCAAGGAGAAAAGGAAAAGAAAAAAATGCGCTTGAAATATAGTTTTAATTTCTGCTTTTTTCGTTAAAAAGGATGCACCATTAACTGAACATGTCTGCTGCGCACACCTGCAGAATATTCCTATAACAATATAATCACTATGGTTAGCTATTTTAAATAGGTCTCTCCGTACATCTGGCAACTCTCCAACATGAGCAGATTGGTGCTTGTGTCCAAAGTATTAACATTGCGTACCTCAGAGAACACTATTTTTTTTTATTTCTAAGAACGCAAAAGTCATTCAAATTATTTTTTATAACGTAAAAAAACAACAGACAACAGGAATGACGTCAGTACAACAGAGAAAAGGAATGACGTCAGCACAACAGAGGAAAGGAATGACGTCAGTACAACAGAGAAAAGGAATGACGTCAGTACAAACAGAGAAAAGGAATGACGTCAGTACAACAGAGAAAAGGAATGACGTCAGTACAACAGAGAAAAGGAATGACGTCAGTACAAACAGAGAAAAGGAATGACGTCAATACAACAGAGGAAAGGAATGACGTCAGTACAACAGAGAAAAGGAATGACGTCAATACAACAGAGAGAAAAGGTATGACGTCAGTACAACAGAGAAAAGGAATGACGTCAGTACAACAGAGGAAGGAATGACGTCAGTACAAACAGAGAAAGGAATGACGTCAGACTACAACAGAGAAAAGGAATGACGTCAGTACAACAGAGGAAAGGAATGACGTCAGTACAACAGAGAAAAGAAAATGACGTCAATACAACAGAGAAAAGGAATGACGTCAGTACAACAGAGAAAGGAATGACGTCAGTACAACAGAGGAAAGGAATGACGTCAGTACAAACAGAGAAAAGGAATGACGTCAGTACAAACAGAGAAAAGGAATGACGTCAGTACAACAGAGAAAAGGAATGACGTCAGTACAACAGAGAAAAGGAATGACGTCAGTACAACAGAGAAAAGGAATGACGTCAGTACAACAGAGAAAAGGAATGACGTCAGTACAAACAGAGAAAAGGAATGACGTCAGTACAACAGAGAAAAGGAATGACGTCAGTACAACAGAGAAAAGGAATGACGTCAGTACAACAGAGAAAAGGAATGACGTCAGTACAACAGAGAAAAGGAATGACGTCAGTACAACAGAGAAAAGGAATGACGTCAGTACAACAGTTACTCGAAGTTATCTCGCGTGCATCTTTTTATAAAGCCCAAGAAAAATAATCAAAACAACTCATTATTCTCCCATCAGCTGCTGGCTAAATAACCATATTGGCCTCTGCAACAATTTATTAATCAAGTGCATTGTTTCAGAAAACAAACTACTTCTTCTCTACTTCCTATTAAGGTTTTTCCCAGACCCCCCACACCTCAGCTCGCACCCAAAAAAAGGGGGGGAATTTCTTTTTTAATTATCCGGATATTTGTAATTATTTGCTATTGAATTCACAGACCTTCCAGTTGTCAGTCCTTTCTTTAATAAGTTAGACGAGGGGCAATAAACCATTCCGTGGGTGGTTAATTGTTCTGGTAGAAAAAAATTTTTTTTACCAACGCACGGCACAAGCATCCGTCGGTGTCGACCCCACGCAAAGAAATGACTGTATCGCGACGACTCCATCAACGAACGGGCACCTAGTAATTTCTCACGGGTCCCTCCGGCGGAGACTTATTACACGGCCGATAATTTAGCGTACATACGTCCGACTTCTCCCTCTTGCGTCCCCAACTCGCTGCTGTATTAATAATAAACGAGTGGCCCTGTGTTTTCGAAGTGTGATTACAACGGCAGAGTAGAATTTATTAGTCGGGAAATAGAGAAAAAAAAAAACTATTAGCTGTTCCCATTCATATCTTGGTATCAATTAAGATGACCTAATTAGCTTTTGCATGTTGGCCACCTTATAGATTGTCCTTTCTCAGCAGTAATAAATAAAGCTTATGGTTCTGAATGTTTCTATGAGTTTGAGTTTGTTTCTGAGTCGGTGTTTGCCCGTGTATGCTGCCATTGCCTGTGTGCCTTTGAGAGCGGACATTTGTCTTTGTTTTCTTATGTATCTTTTGGTTTTGTATATATTTCAGTAACATTCTGTCTGTGAGTTTATTCTTCAGGGCACGACCATTTATTACCATTTGTGCATATGTGCTTATTGTTACTTGTGATCCTATGTTTATTATCGAGTGTGTACGGTTGTTTATTATTGATTTTATATAATTGTTTATCACCGGCGTTGTTTATTCTCGATTGTATATGCTTTTCTATCATCGATTTTGTATTATTGTTTATTATTGATTTATATGATTGTTAACTATCGATTATATATTATTGTTTATTATCGACTGTGCATGTTTTTATTATTGATTTATATGATTGTTTAGTAATGATTGTATATTATCAATTGTGGATGATTTTAATATTGATTGTATGTGACTGCTTATTATTGATTGTGTATTTTTATTGACAAATGTAGTGTTCATTGCCAATTGTGTATGTATATCCATTATCCAATGTAGATGCTTGTTTGTTGTGAATTATGTAATTTTAATTTATATACATTTTTACTGCTGTTTTACTATTGTCTTTTTTTTGCTTAAATTTCTAAATGCTAAAGAGAAGATAAATAAGTATTTTTTTCTTGTTTTAGCACACTATCTCACTGAAAAACATTTAATTGAGTAGAGGATAGATGAGTAAGTATTTTTACAATGGTATAGCAGTGAATAACACGAACAGTCTGCCTGGCATATCCATACAGTCTGCTACAATTACTGAGTTTAGAGATTCGGTGGATAAGTATTTTAACCTTATGTCAGCCCTGGAATATCCTGCTTTCCACCGCATATATAATTTTTCCAGTACTGAATGCCACTTCTATTAATAATAACCGTGGTTGACAACAGCCAGTGTCATCAGAGCATTCTAATTACCAATGCAGAGCATCATCAACCGTGACCATTATTCAGGTTTTACACAGCTATGTCTTTTTTCTGTGTTTTTGCTCATCGTAACAATGGTTGCTTCCTCACTGTTACTCCTCCACTAAGAATCTGCATCGTCTACGCCTATAGGGGCTCTTCTCGCCATTTCATCTGCAAGTTCTCCGCAGCCTTCCCTTCTTGGTGGTAGCGATAGCAAGTCCCTTACTCGCGAACCCCTTATTTTCCCCATTCCTTCATTGTTTGTGTCGACCCATTCTTTAGAAAAACTGCTTCATGGCTGATTTAAGCAGCTTTCACTGGAGGCAGACCCTCGCCTCAGCATCTTAGACTAAATAATCGGTGGGAATTTATTTTCTAAACTCTTCTGTTCGACGAAACTTAAGCAAGATTTCCGCGAAAGGAATAAACAAGAGCTTCTTCCAAGCGTGGCTGTTGTTGTGCTAATATGATTGATGTTTGTAGGAAAACTCATCAGGGTCAAAAGTAGGAAAGATGGAAATTTCTAAATTAAAATATAGATTCATATCAACATCTGCTACAGATTTTACACTGGGAGGCAACAAATCTCAACGCCACCAAAATACTATATATCTGCATCTGCCTGTTGTACGGCATTATGTGAATAGAGTACCTCACGAAGGTTGTTTGTTTACTTCAGTCATTCAAGATAAAGTTTAGCTGGCTGGTCTTACAGTAGTAATCGTCTTGTTCCACTAATGCCCTTTATTTGTTTCACTTCGGGAAATACTAAAGGTCAAGAAGAATGCAACAGAATTCTCGCTATCACGTCTATCGCTTGTAGTCATGCCGACTACAGCGCCACCACCAGCCATCTCGTGTACAAAATTTCCGACACAACACGAATGCCGCCAAGAATCTTTGGAATTTTACAAAGCGAAAGATTGGCCGTATTTCTCCTT